>WNWK01039836.1:0-17260 GCA_009830355.1 Cherax destructor
AAATGCTCAGTATGATACTCATCCCAAGATCCTTCTCCTTGAGATATTTGCAACCTTTGATTGCCAAGCCAATACTCCATCTGTGGTCCTCTTTGTCCTTCCCAAGCTTCATAAATTTTCACTTAGTGAGGGGTTAAATTCCAGGAGCCATTTGTCAGACTAGGCTTGTAGCCTGTGCAGATATTGTATCCTTTCTTGGTCATCATCCACTTGTATTCTTGTTACGGCCTTATCTAACAATGGTTGTTAGGTAGTTACCTCACCGGCCGGCAGTCAAGGGGTTACGTCATCAGACCTGATGTTTGACTGTCGGGCCGGCTTGACTGACAGTGCTAACGAGACTCTCCCATATACAACACTGGAGAGTTCACCAGCTCCCTGATACACCTAGGGAGTGTACGAGAGACTCCCATATACACTGCTGGAGAGTGCTAACGAGACTCTCCCCTATATACAACACTGGAGAATTCACTAGCTCCCTGATACACCTGGGAGTGTTCAACAGACAGACCTGGAGATTGACTCTTCGTGCTGGTAGACGGCCTTAGACTATCTACTGGCTTATTCACCATCCTACTGTGTTCCCTGAGACTATGTACCTGAAAATGGACTGTTGTACCTGAACTTATGTACCTGAATATGTGTGACACTGGTAACAGGTGGTGTCTTGTGTGACACTGGTAACAGGTGGTGTCTTGTGTGGACACTGGTAACAGGTGGTGTCTTGTGTGACACTGGTAACAGGTGGTGTCTTGTGTGACACTGGTAACAGGTGGTGTCTTGTGTGACACTGGTAACAGGTGGTGTCTTGTGTGACACTGGTAACAGGTGGTGTCTTGTGTGACACTGGTAACAGGTGGTGTCTTGTGTGACACTGGTAACAGGTGGTGTCTTGTGTGACACTGGTAACAGGTGGTGTCTTGTGTGACACTGGTAACAGGTGGTGTCTTGTGTGACACTGGTAACGGTGGTGTCTTGTGTGACACTGTGGTGTCAGGTATTTAGTGGTGTAGTCAGTCAGAGTTTGTGGCGAGGGCACGACACAAGTGGAATAGTCGTGTGATTTGGTGTTGGTGTCGGATGACGCGGTTGTTAAGGTTTTAGAGACAGTCATGACACAGGCGTGCCATGTGGCACAGAGAGGTCGTGTGACACGGAGAGAGGCGTGTTGTGTAACACAGAGACAAGGGTGTCTGATGACACGGAAGAGAATGCGTGTCATAACTAGAGGTGTGGTGGTGTCCTGTGTGACACGACGATGGCGCGACGTTTGACACTGCACTGAATTTTATGATTGTTTTTACTTGTGAATTTTTACTATGTTATAATTGTGTATAAAGAGATTATATATGTTTTTACACAGATTATATAGATTTATGATTTTATTCAGAGTACTATATGTTTTTATATTAATAATAATATAATAAATATTGAAAAGCTGATAGTTTACTTAGTATCCCAAACAGTCGTTATTACAAATTCTTCTTTATTTGTAATATGGGGGCCTGTCCGGGAGAATCTTGTTTGTCCGGGAAATGACTGTTTGGGATAAATCTTATATTACGTAGTACCTGAATCTTTGTGTGTCGGTCATTTTGTGGTGGGGGTGTTACGGCCCCTTATCTAACAATGGTTGTTAGGTAGTTACCTCACCGGCCGGCAGTCAAGGGGTTACGTCATCAGACCTGATGTTTGACTGTCGGGCCGGCTTGACTGACAGTGCTAACGAGACTCTCCCATATACAACACTGGAGAGTTCACCAGCTCCCTGATACACCTAGGGAGTGTCGAGGGACTCCATATACACTGCTGGAGAGTGCTCGAGACTCTCCCCATATACAACACTGGAGAATTCACTAGCTCCCTGATACACCTGGGAGTGTTCAACAGACAGACCTGGAGATTGACTCTTCGTGCTGGTGACGGCCTTAGACTATCTACTGGCTTATTCACCGTACCTACTGTGTTCCTGAGACTATGTACCTGAAAATGGACTGTTGTACCTGAACTTATGTACCTGAATATGTGTGACACTGGTAACAGGTGGTGTCTTGTGTGACACTGGTAACAGGTGGTGTCTTGTGTGACACTGGTAACAGGTGGTGTCTTGTGTGACACTGGTAACAGGTGGTGTCTTGTGTGACACTGGTAACAGGTGGTGTCTTGTGGGGACACTGGAAGGTACAAGGTGGTGTCTTGTGTGACACTGGTAACAGGTGGTGTCTTGTGTGACACTGGTAACAGGTGGTGTCTTGTGTGACACTGGTAACAGGTGGTGTCTTGTGTGACACTGGTAACAGGTGGTGTCTTGTGTGACACTGGTAACAGGTGGTGTCTTGTGTGACACTGGTAACAGGTGGTGTCTTGTGTGACACTGGTAACAGGTGGTGTCTTGTGTGACACTGTGGTGTCAGGTATTTAGTGGTGTAGTCAGTCAGAGTTTGTGACGAGGGCACGACACAAGTGGAATAGTCGTGTGATTTGGTGTTGGTGTCGGATGACGCGGTGTTAAGGTTTTAGAGACGGAGTCATGACACAGGGGGCGTGCCATGTGGCACAGAGAGTGTCGTGTGACACGGAGAGAAGGCGTGTTGTGTAACACAGAGACAAGGGTGTCTGATGACACGGAAGAGAATGCGTGTCATAACTAGAGGTGTGGTGGTGTCCTGTGTGACACGACGATGGCAGCGACGTTTGACACTGCACTGAATTTTATGATTGTTTTTACTTGTGAATTTTTACTATGTTATAATTGTGTATAAAGAGATTATATATGTTTTTACACAGATTATATAGATTTATGATTTTATTCAGAGTACTATATGTTTTTATATTAATAATAATATAATAAATATTGAAAAGCTGATAGTTTACTTAGTATCCCAAACAGTCGTTATTACAAATTCTTCTTTATTTGTAATAATTCTCCTCATTAATTTCACATTGTCTGTGATCAGGGACACCTCTGACTATCCCTTCTGTCATGTTATTCATGTATACAAGAAACAGCACTTCTTGTGGAACCCCATGTCATATGCATCCATACCTTGTCATGGTCCTTCCAGGTATTCCATGACCCATTGTAGTGCCTTTCCTGTTATTCCTCCCTGCTGCTCTAGCTTTTGTACCAGTCTCTTATGTGATACTGTGTCAAAAGCTTTCTTTCAGTCCAAGAATAAGCAATCAATCTATCCCTCTCTCCTGTCTTACTTTTATTACCTTGTTGTAGAACTCCAGTAGTTTTGTGACACAGGATTTTCCATCCCTAAAGGCATGCTGGTTTTCCTGTATGAGCCCATTCCTTTCCAGGTGCTCCACCACTCGAAAATCTCCACAACTTTGCATACTGTACATGTCAGTGACACTGGTCTGTAGTTTAATGTTGCCCGTGTGTCTCCTTTTTAAAAATTGGGAAAACATTTGCCATCTACACTTCAGGTAGTTGCCCAGTTTCGATGGACTTGTTGATGATTGTTGTTAGTGGCACACACTGTCTCTGCTCCCTCTCTCAGGACCCATGGAGAGTTGTTATCTGGGCCCACCACCTTCAAGGTGTCTAGCTTACATAATAATAGTATTTCCTTCCCAGTTGTGTGTATTGTTTCCAATTCTTATTGGTGCACTCTTCTGCCTTAGTTTGCTGAAAACTTCTCTATTTCCTCTTAGAATACCTCCCTAAATCTCATGCTGAGCTCTTCACAGACTTCCTAGTCTTCCCTTGTGAGCTTCCCACTTTCCATCCTCAGCCTGATTACCTGGGCCTTGATTGTTTTCCTCCTGATATGGCTATATAACAACTTTGGGTCTGATTTGGCTTTCAAGGTAGGTAGGTGAGTGTGTGTGAGAGAGAGTGAAAGAGAGAGAAGAGAGTGAGAGAGTGAAAGAGAGAGAAGAGTGAAAGAGAGAAAGAGAGTGTAAGAGAGAAAGAGAGTGAAAGAGAAAGTGTATGAGAGAGTGTGAATGTGCGAGTGTGTGAATGTGAGTGTGTGAATGTGCGAGTGTGTGAATGTGCGAGTGTGTGAATGCGAGTGTGTGAATGTGCGAGTGTGTGAATGTGCGAGTGTGTGAATGTGCGAGTGTGTGAATGTGCGAGTGTGTGAATGTGCGAGTGTGTGAATGTGCGAGTGTGTGAATGTGCGAGTGTGTGAATGTGCGAGTGTGTGAATGGGGTGTGTATTGCAGTGTGAATGTGCGTGTGTGAATTGATGTGTGATGTCAGTGTGTGTGTGCGAGGGAGTCATTGGAAAGGCTCCTGGCCCGCCTTTCATCTATCTGGGCTTCACTGATTGCTACTAGGTCCTCTCTCTCCCTGCTCCATGAGCTTTATCAAACCTCGTCTTAAAACTATGTATGGTTCCTGCCTCCACTACATCACTTTCTAGGCTATTCCACTTCCTGACAACTCTATGACTGAAGAAATACTTCCTAACATCCCTTTGACTCATAGGAGTCTTCAACTTCCAACTGTGACCTCTTGTTTCTGTGTCCCCTCTCTGGAACATCTTGTCTCTGTCCACCTTATCTATTCCTCGCAGTATTTTATGTCGTTATCATGTCTCCCCTAACCCTCCTGTCCTCTAGTGTCGTCAGGCCGATTTCCCTTAACCTTTCTTCGTAGGACAATGCCCTTAGCTCTTGTTGAAAACCTTTGCACTTTCTCTAATTTCTTGATGTGCTTGACCAGGTGTGGGTTCCAAACTTGTGCTGCATACTCCAGTATGGGCCTGATGTATATGGTGTACAGAGTCTTGAACGATTCCTTAGTGAGGTATTGGAACGCTATTCTTAGGTTTGCCAGCCACCCGTATGCTGCAGCAGTTATCTGATTGATGTGTGCCTCAGGTGATGTGCTCGGTATTATACTCACCCCAAGATCTTTTTCCTTGAGCGAGGTTTGCAGTCTTTGGCCACCTAGATTATACTCTGTCTGCGGTCTTCTTTGCCCTTCCCCGATCTTCATGACTTTACATTTGGCAGGGTTAAATTCAAGGAGCCATTTACTGGACCAGGCTTGTAGCCTGTCTAGTCTTTGTAGTCCTGCCTGATCCTCAAATGATTTAATTCTTCTCATTAACTTCACATCATCTGCAAACAGGGACACTTCTGAGTCTATCCCTTCCGTTATGTCATTCACATATACCAAAAACAGTACAGGTCCTAGGAATGACCCTTGTGGAACCCCACTCGTCACAGGTGCCCACTCTGACACCTCGTCACGTACCATGACTCGTTGTTGCCTCCCTGTCAGATATTCTCTGATCCATTGCAGTGCCTTTCCTGTTATGTGTGCCTGATCCTCTAGCTTTTGCATTAACCTCTTGTGAGGAACTGTGTCGAACGCCTTCTTGCAGTCCAAGAAAATGCAGTCTATCCACCCCTCTCTCTCGTCTTACTTCTGTTACCTTGTCATAAAACTCCAGTAGGTTTGTGACACAGGATTTTCCTTCCCTGAAACAATGCTGGTTGCTGTTTATAAGCTTGTGTCTTTCTAGGTGCTCCACCACTCTCCTCCTGATGATCTTCTCCATGACTTTGCATACTATACACGTCAGTGACACAGGTCTGAAGTTTAATGCCTCGTGTCTGTCTCCTTTCTTAAAAATTGGGACTACATTTGCCATCTTCCACACATCAGGCATTTGCCCAGTTTCAATGGAAGTGTTGAAGATTTTTGTTAGTGGCACACTTAACATCTCTGCTCCCTCTCTAAGGACCCATGGAGAAATGTTGTCAGGTCCCACTGCTTTTGAAGTATCGAGTTCACATAGCAGCTTCTTCACCTCCTCCTCGGTTGTGTGTATTTCATCCAGCACTTGTTGGTATACCTCCCTATTCTGAATTCCTTAAGTCCTTCCTGTCTCCTCTGTAAATACTTCCTTAAATCTCATGTTGAGCTCCTCACATACCTCTTGGTCGTTTCTTGTGAACTCTCCACCTTCCTTTCTCAGCCTGATTACCTGGTCCTTGACTGTTGTTTTCCTCCTGATGTGGCTGAACAACAGCTTTGGGTCAGACTTGACTTTTGATGCTATATCATTTTCGTATTGTCGCTGAGCCTCCCTTCTTACCTGTGCATATTCATTTCTGGCTCTTCGGCTAATCTCTTTATTTTCCTGGGTCCTTTGTCTTCTGTACTTTTTCCATTCTCTAGTGGACTTAGTTTTTGCCTCCCTACACCTTTGGGTGAACCAAGGACTCGTTCTGGTCTTCCCATTACTTCTGTTTCCCTTGGGGACAAACCTCTCCTCTGCCTCTTTGCATTTGGTTGTCACATATTCCATCATTTCTTTTACTGTTTTTCCTGCCAATTCTCTCTCCCACTGAACATCTTGTAGGAAGTTCCTCATGCCTGTGTAGTCCCCCTTTTGTAGTTGTGTTTCTCCCTTCCTATTCCTGCTCCCCTCTCCAGTTGTAGCTCAACTATATAATCAAAACGCAGAACCAAATGATCACTAGCTCCAAGGGGCCTTTCATACATGATATCCTCGATGTCCGAACTACTCAAGGTGAATACTAGGTCCAGTCTTGCTGGATCATCCCCACCTCTCTCTCTGGTAGTGTGTCTAACATGTTGATGCATGAAGTTTTCCAGTACCACATCCATCATCTTGGCTCTCCATGATTCAGGACCTCCATGGGGCTCCAGGTTTTCCCAGTCAATCTCCTTGTGATTGAAATCACCCATAACTAGTAACTTTGCTCTCCCCATGTGGGCTCTTCTGGCCACCTCGGCAAGTGTGTCTACCATTGCTCTGTTGCTCTCGTCGTATTCTTCTCTTGGCCTTCTGCAGTTCTGTGGCGGGTTGTACATTACAGCTATTACCACCTTATGGCTCTCAGAATGAATTGTTCCTACTAAGTAGTCCCTTTCGCACATTCCATCCATTCCTTCCACTTCCTCAAATCCCCACCGGTTCTTAATGAGCAGTGCAAATCCTCCTTCCCTCTCTGCTCCCTCTATCTTTCCTGAGGGTTTGATATCCGGTGGAAAGATTGCATCTGTTATCATCCTGGTGAGTTTTGTTTCTGTGAGTGCTATTATGTCTGGGGATGTCTCCTTTATTCTTTCATGCCACTCCTCACATTTATTTGTTATACCATCTGCATTTGTATACCAAACCTTCAACTTCTTTTGTAATACTGTAGTCTGGGGGGTACGTTGGGGTTGGGAAAGTGGGAGACCTGATGAGGATATATGGGTGGTTGGTGTGAAGGTGGAGTTTGTAATATGTATGTATGTGTGTGTGTATACTCACCTAATTGTGGTTGCAGGGGTCGAGACTCAGCTGTCTGCTACTGGGTCTCTGCTCTCCCTGCTCCATGAGCTTTATCATACCTTGTCTTAAAACTATGTATGGTTCCCGCCTCCACTATATCGTTCGCTAGACTATTCCACTTCCTGACTACTCTATGGCTGAAGAAATGCTTCCTAACATCCCTTTGACTCATCTGAGTCTTCAGCTTCCAGTTGTGCCCCCTTGTTTGTGTGTTCCCTCTCTTGAACATTCTGTCACTATCCACCTTGTCGATTCCCCTCAGTATTTTGTATGTCGTTATCATGTCTCCTCTAACCCTTCTGTCCTCCAGTGTTGTTAGTCCTATTTCCCTCAACCTTTCTTCATAGGACAGACCCCTGAGTTGTGGAACTAACCTTGTCGCAAACCTTTGCACTTTCTCTAGTTTCTTTACGTGCTTGACCAGGTGTGGGTTCCAGACTGGTGCTGCATATTCTAGTATGGGCCTGACGTACACGGTGTACAGTGTCTTGAACGATTCCTTGTTAAGATAACGGAACGCTAATCTTAGGTTTGCCAGTCGCCCATATGCTGCCGCAGTTATCTGGTTGATGTATGCCTCCGGAGACGTGCTTGGCGTTATACTCACCCCAAGGTCTTTCTCCTTTGCTGAGGTTTGTAGCCTTTGTCCGCCTAGCCTGTACTCTGTCAGCGGTCTTCTTTGCCCTTCTCCGATCTTCATGACTTTGCATTTGGTGGGATTGAATTCAAGAAGCCAGTTGCTAGACCAGATGTCAAGCTTGTCCAGGTCTGTTTGAAGTCCTGCTTGGTCCTCTTCCGATGTGATTCTCCTCATTAATTTCACATCATCTGCGAACAGAGACACTTCTGAGTCTATCCCGTCCGTCATGTCATTTACATATACCAAGAATAACACTGGTCCTAGGACTGACCCCTGCGGTACACCGCTCGTCACAGGCACCCACTGTGATACCTCATCACGCACCATGACCCGTTGTTGCCTCCCTGTGAGGTATTCCCTGATCCATTTCAGTGCCCTTCCTGTTGTACATGCTTGTTCTTCTAACTTCTTTACTAATCTCATGTGAGGAACTGTGTTGAAGGCCTTCCTGCAGTCCAGGAAAATGCAATCAACCCACCCTTTCTCTCTCTTGCCTTACCTCTGTTACTTTATCATAGAACTCTAGGAGGTTTGTTACACAGGATTTGCCTTCCCGGAATCCGTGCTGTCTGGTGTTTATTATCCTGTTCAGCTCGAGGTGCTCCACCATTCTTTTCCTGATGATTTTCTCCAGGACTTTGCACACTATACACATAAGTGTACTCACCTAATTGTGTGTGTGTGTGTGTGTGTGTGTGTGTACGTAGTTGTGGTTGCAGGGGTCGATTCACAGCTCCTTGCCCCGCCTCTTCACTGGCCACTACTAAGTCACTCTTCCCGCTCCATGAGCTTTATTATACCTCCTCTTAAAACTATGTATGGAACCTGCCTCCACTACATCACTTCCCAGACTATTCAACTTCCTGACAAATCTGACTGAAAAAATACTTCCTAACATCCCTGTGATTCATCTGAGTCTTCAACTTCCAACTGTGACCCCTTGTTGTGTCCCATCTCTGGAACATCCTGTCTGTGTCCACCTTGTCGATTTCTCTCAGTGTTTTATATGTCGTTATCATATACCCCCTATCTCTCCTGTCTTCCAGTGTCGTAAGGTCGATTTCCCTTAACCTCTCCTCATAGGACATACCACTTAGCTCTGGGACTAGCCTTGTTGCAAACCTTTGCACTTTCTCTAGTTTCCTTACATGCTTGGGTAGGTGTGGGTTCCAAACTGGTGCAGCATGCTCCAATATGGGCCTAACGTACACAGTGTACAGGGTTCTGAACGATTCCCTATAAAGATGTTGGACTGCTGTTCTTAGGTTTGCTAGGAGCCCGCATGCTGCAGCAGTTATTTGGTTGATGTGTGCCTCAGGAGATGTGCCCGGTGTTATACTCACCCCAAGATCCTTTTCCTTGAGTGAGGCTTGTAGTCTCTGGCCCCCTAGACTGTGCTCCATCTGTGGTCTTTGCCCTTCCCCAATCTTCATGTCTTTGCACTTGGTGGGGTTGAACTCCAGGAGCCAGTTGCTGGACCAGGCCTGCAGCCTGTCCAGATCCCTTTGTAGTTCTGCCTGGTCCTCGTTCGATTGAATTCTTCTCCTCAACTTCACATCATCTGCAAACAGGGACACTTCGGAGTCTATTCCTTCAGTCATGTCGTTCACAAATACCAGAAACAGCACCGGTCCTAGGACTGACCCCTGTGGCACCATGTTCGTTACAGGCGCCCACTGACACCTCGCCATGTACCATGACTCACTGTTGTCTTCCTGACAGGTATTCCTGTTGATCCATTGTAATGCATTCCCTGTTATCCCTGCCTGGTCCTCCAGCTTTTGCACTAATCTCTTGTGTGGAACTGTGTCAAACGCCTTCTTACAGTCCTGGAAAATGCAATCTACCCACCCCTCTCTCTCTCTTGTCTTACTGCTGTCACCTTGTCATAGAACTCCAGTAGGTTTGTGACACAGGATTTCCCATCCCAGAAACCGTGCTGGCTGCCGTTGATAACTCATTCCTTTCTAGGTGCTCCACCACTCTTCTCCTGATCTTCTCCATGACCTTGCATACTATATATGTCAGTAACACTGGTCTGTAGTTTAATGCTTCATGTCTGTCTCTTTTTAAAAATTGGGACTACATTTGCTTTCTTCCATACCTCAGGTAGTCGCCCTGTTTCGGTAGATGCGTTGAAGATTTTTGTTAATGGTACACATAGCACCTCTGCTCCCTCTCTCAGGACCCATGGAGAGATGTTATTCGGCCCCATCGCCTTTGAGGTATCTATCTCGCTTAGCCGCCTCTTCACTTCTTCCTTGGTTGTATGTATTGTGTCCAACACTTGATGGTGTACCCCACCTCTCAGTCTTTTTGGAGTCCCTTCTGTCTCCTCTGAACACTTCTTTGAATCTTATGTTGAGCTCCTCACATACTTTGCAATCATTTCTTGTGACCTCCCTCCTTCCTTCCTTCCTCAGCCTGATTACCTGGTCCTTGACAGTTGTTTTCCTCCTGTGGCTTTACAACAGTTTTGGGTCAGATTTGGCTTTTGCTGCTATGTCATTCTCGTATTGTCTTTGGGCCTCCATTCTTACCAGTGCATATTCATTTCTGGCTCTACGATTGCTCTTTTTATACTCCTGGGTCCTTTGCCTTCTATACTCCTTCCATTCTCTAGCACACCTGGTTTTGGCCTCTACACCTTTGGTAAAAACCAAGAGCTCATCCTGGCTTTTTCGTTGTTTCTGTTACCCTTGGGTACAAACCTCTCCTCAGCTTCCTTGCATATTGTTGTCACATATTCCATCATCTCGTTTACTGATTTCCCTGCCAGTTCTCTGTCCCACTAAACCTCATACAGGAAATTCTTTATGCCTGCGTAGTCCCTTTTCTTGTAGTTTGGCTTCATTCGTCCGGCCATTCCTGCTTCCCTCTCCACTTGTAACTATGTATTCAAAGCTCAGAACCACATGATCACTGGCCCCAAGGGGTCTTTCATATGTGATGTCCTCAATATCTGCAGGTGAATACTAGGTTCAGTCTCGCTGGTTCATCCTCTTCCTCTCTCTCTGGTAGTGTCCCTTACGTATTGGTACAATGAGGTTTTCCAGTACCACCTCCATCATCTTAGCCCTCCACGTTTCTGGGCCCCCATGTGGCTTCAGGTTCTCCCAATCGATTTCCTTGTGGTTTAAGTCACCCATAATCAGCAGCTTTGCCCTGCTCGCATGAGCCTTTTTGGCCACTTCACCCAGTGTCAACCATCGCTCTATTACTCTCATCATACTCTTGCCTTGGCCTCCTGCTGTTCTGTGGTGGGTTATACATCACTGCAATTACCACCTTGGGACCTCCAGACTGAAGCGTTCCTATTATGTAATCTCTTGCTTCTTCTCTGTCTCCTCTCTCCAGCTCATCAAAATCCCATCGGTTTTTGATGAGCAGTGCCACTTCTCCACCCCCAGTTCCCTCTGTCTTTCCTCAGGGTCTGATATCCCATTGGAAAGATGGCATCTGTTATCATCCCTGTGAGCTTGGTTTCTGTGAGAGCTATGATGTCCGGTGATACCTCTGATTCTTTCGTGCCACTCCTCCCACTTATTCATTATTCCATCAGCATTGGTATACCATACCTTCAGTTTCCTCTCCAACACTGTTTTGGGGGGTCTGTGAGGGTGGGGGACCTAGCAGTGTGCTGCGGGATTCTAGAGCATAGTGGGGGTTGGGGCTGCAAGTGTGGACTGTGGTCTGTGTTGGGATAGTGTGTTTGGTTGTGGGGCTCTGGGGGTGGTTCTGTGTGCGCTTGCTCTTGTTGCTCTGCCCTGCTCTGGTTGTCTTCTGCTGATTCTGTCCTTATCTCTCTTCCAAGCTCCTTTTGCTTTTGTCCTCTCCCTCAGCTGCTGTGCAGTTTTTGTTCTGTCTCGGTCGAGGAACACCTTCTTGTATGCTGATGATTCCTTCAGCCATGGGTTTTCTGGCAGGATCCTGTTTCACACTGTTTGTGTCTTGAAAATCAGCTTGACCGGCCATTTTCTCCCTTTCAAGTACCCTCCTATTCTCTGAAAATTTACCATCTCAGACATGTCCTCTTTGCATATTTCTTTGATGATGTTTTCAATCTCCTGTCTTTCTTCATGCTGTCTTTCATTGTGTGTCCTTCCCTCGCTCTCCTGAAGCCCACGAATAAACACTGACTTCTCCCTCTCCTCCTTCCATTGCCTTTCTCTCTGTCTGGTTCCCATTTGTACATGGACATTTTTTCCTTTATTTTTTTTCTGTAGCTCTTGGTGGCATGGTCGTGCCTCTGCATGTGACCTATTCCCCTCTCCACCTTCACCCCCCTCTCCCACCACCACCCCTGCTCCCAGCTGCTCTCCCCTTCATTCCTCTGCCCTGCTTGGTGGGCTGATAGGGCGTTAGCATAAGTTGTCTCCTTCCTTCCTATTGGGCACCCCGTTCAGTAGGGGTGTGCCAGCTTCAGATGCTATGTCTCCTCTAGTCAATACCCCTGTAACTCGCTTCAGCCTATTTACCTCATATTCTAGGACCCTTATCCTGGCTACTGCAGCTTCGACTTGTGACTCCCATTTCTTCTCCTCCATCCTCCTTTCCAATTTAACAGAAAGCTCTGCCTCCATCCTTTTCTCCATTTTCCCAGAAAACTCACCTAGTTTGCTCTCCCACTCTTGTTCCATCCTTTTGCATTGCTCTTCCATCCATTCTTCCTTACCAGGACCATTCTCCTCTGATCCCCTGAGCCTTTGACTTCCCTTCTGAGCCACCATTTTTTTTCCTTATGGGTTATGTGGTGTAGTGTGTGTGTGTGTAGGGGGGAGTGGAGGGTTGTAAGGGGGAGAGAGATGGGGAGAGAGAGGGAAAGGGACAGGGAGAGTGATGGGGTGGAGAAAGAGTGGGAACGGGGTTAGAGGGAAAAGGGGTGGGAGAAAGGAAAAGAGGGGAATGGGGGAGGGAGAGGAAGAGAAAGGATCGAGAGAGCAGGAAAGGAGGAGATGGAAAGGCCAGGGAGGGGAGAGTGGGGAGGAGGAAAAGAGAGGGGGAGGAGAAGAGAGAAGGGAGAGGGGGATGAGGAAGAGGAAGCAGGGGAGGAGGGGATGGAGGAAGTAGAGGAAGTGGAAGAGGAGGGAGGGGGGCTGGAGTAGGAAGAGAGGGAGGGGGTTGGAGTAGGCCCTAACGGTCAGAAGCTGGGTTAGTGTGTGTGTACTCACCTAATTGTGGCTGCAGGGGTCGATACTCAGCTCCTGGCCCCGCCTCTTTGCTGTCCGCTACTGGGTCTCTGCTCTACCTGCTCCATGAGCTTTATCATACCTTGTCTTAAAACTATGTATGGTTCCTGCCTCCACTATATCGTTCGCTAGACTATTCCACTTCCTAACTACTCTATGGCTGTGTGTGTGAGTGAGTGTGTGTGTGTGTGTGTGTGTGTGTGTGTGTGTGTGAGTGTAGTGTGAATGCGAGTGGAGAGAGTGTGAGTGTGAAGTGTGAGGTGTGAGAGTGTGTGTGTGTGAGTGTGTGTGTGTGTGTGGTGAGAGGAGAGAGAGAGAGAGAGAGAGAGAGAGAGAGAGAGAGAGAGGAGAGAGTTAGTTACCATTTTGTCCTAGGCACATGTCGATTAGACACTAGGCCTGTTGTGTGTGAGTGAGTGAGTGAGTGAGTGTGTGAGTGTGTGTGGTTTTGTGTGTGTGTGTGTGTGTGTGTGTGTGTGTGTGTGTGTGTGTGTGTGTGTGTGTGTGTGTGTGTGTGTGTGTGTGTGTGTGTGTGTGTGTGTGTGTGTGTGTGTGTGTGTGTGTGTGTGTGTGTGTGTGTGTGTGTGTGTGTGTGTGTGTGTGTGTGTGTGTGTGTGTGTGTGTGTGTGTGTGTGTGTGTGTGGTGTGTGTGTGTGTGTGTGTGTGTGAGTGTGTGTGTGTGTGTGTGTGTGTGTGTGTGTGTGTGTGTGTGTGTGTGTGTGTGTGTGTGTGTGTGTGTGTGTGTGTGTGTGTGTGTGTGTGTGTGTGAGTGTGTGTGTGTGTGTGTGTGTGTGTGTACGGAAACACTTTGAAATGTTTTGGCCCCGCCAGGAATTGAACCCGGGCCCTCCGTGCGTGAAGCGAGAGCTTCAGCCACCATGCCATCAGGGCGTGTAGAGTGAGTGAGTGAGTGAGTGAGTGAGTGAGTGTGTGTGTGTGTACTCACCTAGTTGTGGTTGCAGGGGTCGAGTCATAGCTCCTGGCCCCGCCTCTTCACTAACCGCTACTGGGTCTCTCTCCCTTCGCCATGAGCTTTATCATACCTCTTCTTAAAGCTATGAATGGATCCTGCCTCCACTACATCGCTTCCCAAGCTATTCCACTTCCTGACCACTCTGACTGAAGAAATACTTCCTAACATCCCTGTGATTCATCCGAGTCTTCAACTTCCAGCTGTGCCCCCTTGTTGCTGTGTCTCATCTCTGGAACATTCTGTCTGTCCACCTTGTCAATTCCTCTCAGTATTTTATATGTCGTTATCATGTCTCCCCTTACTCTCCTGTCCTCCAATGTCGTCAGGTCGATTTCCCTTAACCTCCTCGTAGGACATACCCCTTAGCTCCGGGACTAGTCGTGTTGCAAACCTTTGCACTTTCTCTAGTTTCTTTATGTGCTTGGCTAGGTATGGGTTCCAAACTGGTGCTGCGTACTCCAGTATGGGCCTAACGTACACAGTGTCCAGGGTTCTGAACGATTCCTTATTAAGATGTAGAAATGCTGTTCTTAGGTTTGCTAGGCGCCTGTATGCTGCAGCAGTTATTTGGTTGATGTGCACCTCAGGAGATGTGCTTGGTGTTATACTCACCCCAAGATCTTTTTCCTTGGGTGAGGTTTGTAGTCTCTGGCCCCCTAAACTGTACTCTGTCTGCGGTCTTCTTTGCCCTTCCCCAATCTTCATGACTTTGCACTTGGTGGGGTTGAACTCCAGGAGCCAATTCCTGCAGCCTGTCCAGATCCCTTTGTAGTTCTGCCTGGTCCTCGTTCGACTGAATCCTTCTCATCAACTTCACATCATCTGTGTGTGTGTGTGTGTGTGTGTGTGTGTGTGTGTGTGTGTGTATGTGTGTACTCACCTATTTGTGGTTGCAGGGGTCGAGTCATAGCTCCTGGCCCCGCCTCTTCACTGATTGCTACTAGGTCCTCTCTCTCCCTGCTCCATGAGCTTTATCAAACCTCGTCTTAAAACTATGTATGGTTCCTGCCTCCACTATGCCGCTTTCTAGGCTATTCCACTTCCTGACAACTCTATGACTGAAGAAATACTTCCTAACATCCCTTTGACTCATAGGAGTCTTCAAATTCCAATTGTGACCCCTTGTTTCTGTGTCCCTCTCTGGAACATCTTGTCTCTGTCCACCTTATCTATTCCTCGCAGTATTTTATATGTCGTTATCATGTCTCCCCTAACCCTCCTGTTCTCTAGTGTCGTCAGACCGATTTCCCTTAACCTTTCTTCGTAGGACAATCCCCTTAGCTCTGGTGTGTGTGTGTGTGTGTGTGTGTTCCCATGTGCGTGAGTGTGTTTTTGAGTCTTTCGTATGTCCCCACGCATGTCCTACATATGTACCCAATCACTTCGTTCACACTGTGCACTGTCTTTGTGTGCTTAAAATTACTGTCAGTTCAATACCCCTACTTGGCATGCCCTACTCCTGCGTGTGCACGCATTAGTGTTTGTGACCCAAAGCTATCCTACCAAGTTTATCTTCATTCTAAACGCTAAGTGCTGTATGTATGATAATCACTCCAGAGCAGGGTTTGTGACCCCTAGCTACCAGTGATGCAGGGCCGGCTCTGATCACTCAACATGCACCTGTTACCACAAACATAGGTGATTTGTACATTATGCCTGGCAGAGGTGTCTCTGGATCTCGGCTGTTGCGGCTGTATGATGACTCTCACTGCTCTTGCCCTGGTTCCACCTCTGTTCTTCTCTTCAATTATTCTATTCTCATTACCTGTTTCACTATATACCAGGTGAACCCTTTTGAGTCCTTATTTACCACCCTTGTTACAAAAACAGAAAAACATCGGGTTTCCAGAAAAACTGGATATATTCCCTTCAATTTTTTTCTTTTCTTTCCCCTCACTCTGTTTTATTATTCACTTACTGCTCTATCGTTATTCCCCTCACTTCATGGTTCTTTATTATTCACTACCTCATCTATCCTTATTAACCCTTAAACTGTCCACACGTAGATATACGTTCACGTGCGTAGCTGACCGAATATTTTGAGAAAAAAATAAATTGTTCTTTTTCTTTAAAATGAAGAGTGCATTTTGTTTGTCATTCCCACATGTTGTAATACTGCACACACTGAGTGCACAGACCCATTTTCTAATCTCTAGGCAACTCAGGCTTATCGTGGCAAGGTTAAAAGCATTTTGAAAAAAAACGTAGATCTACGTCCGGGCAGTACGCACGCATGATATCCTATCATCTTATATTACACCCATCATCCTTATTAATCTTTATCACACTGTTCTGTTTGAATTTGAGTTATTGGCTTGTGGCAACACCACCTACACCGACACTAGGCCCACCTCACTCTCCTGGCACTGATTTCACTTTCAAATTGTTTTATACAAATTTTAGTCCTTGCCTCCCTTTTCTGACTTAGGGCGGCTTGTTATTCACTACTCAGGTTGTTCACCGACACTGACAGCTGTGCGATCTTTGTAATGACCTTGTGGGGCCGAAAAAAAAAACACTAAATTCACGAGCAGCATACGATGCTGTTACTCCCAACCAAGCGTGCGTGCGTGTGTGAGTGAGTGAAAGTGTGAGAGAATGAGAGGTGTGAGGTGAATGAGTGTGAGTGAATGAGTGCGAGAGTGAATGAGTGCGAGAGTGAGAGTGAGAAAGTGAGAGAAACAGACAGAGTGAATATAAGTGTATGAGCTGCTTAATTGTGCCTAACCTTCGTGGAACTCTGTGTTCATCAAGAACTGCAATAAGTCCCTGTCGCGTGCCTTCAGCATTCTATGGAGAGGAGCATGGACACAGGAGTCATCCCAGTCACTATAAAACAAGATACATAGCCCCACTCCACAAGGGTGGCAGTAAAGCAATTGCAAAGAACTACAGATGGATAGCACTAATATCCCATATCATAAAAATCTTTGAAAGGGTTCTAAGAAGCAAGATTGCCAACCACATGGATACCCATCAATTACACAACCCAAGGCAACACGGGTTTAGAGCAGGTCGCTCCTGTCTGTCCTAGCTACTGGACCACTATGACAAGGTCCTGGATGCTTTAGAGGATAAACAAAATGCAGACTTAGTATACAGACTTTGCGAAAGCTTTTCGACAAATGCAACCATGGTGTAATAGCACACAAAATGCATGATAAAGGAATAACAGGAAAAG
>WNWK01039837.1:0-17260 GCA_009830355.1 Cherax destructor
GCCGCTCTTGAGAGCGTGAAATGAGATGTCTTTACCAACATGGCATAGCAGAGCTTTACCAATACTATGGTCTGAAAGATAGGTATTAGGAGAAGTCGGTCGCAGAGTAAAAAACTTCGTCCATTGAGTAGTTTGAAACAGAGTTTAAGGGGAGTGCGTGACGAGCTGGTCGTTTCTGTGAGAAGGAGTGTCGAATCGTCATGTGTGGGTCTTGGTCGTTTTGGTGTGGACCAGGGTGGTCCGATGGGAGACGGCGAGCGATTCGAAAATTGCCGCACCGTCGAGGAGAAGCCGGAATCAAGGTCAGAGAAGAGCGAAGGTCAGATGTATCGAAAGGGCCAGTCGGGACCCTGGTACCTGAAGCAGGTGACGAACCAGCACCAGCAAGAGGTACAGGGGCATGAGAGGTGTCCAAAGAGTCATCTGTTAACGAGGCAGGGTCAGTACTGGGTGCGGTATCAGGAAGGGGCCCGGGGGTAGTGGGTTCATGGATTGGGTCAGCCATGGTTAGGTTACTTCTTTCTTTTTATTTTTAAGAAAAAAAAAGAAAGAAAAGAAAAGAAAATAAAAATAAAAAAAGAATAAAAAAAAGGGGGGAACGTGGAGGAATAGGTCCTAGGAGGAATGAAAGGGAGCGCAAATCCCCCTCCGTGCCCAAGAGGACCTCAACACCGCAACTAGTGCAGATGCTGCATGGAACCCGTGCCATACCCTACCCTTCACGCCAGTAAACCAGCAATACGGGATAGCAACCTCACATCCACCGAGCCATCTCGGAGGACAAAAGAGAGGGCGGCCGGATATATGCGCCACAAAGCATACCGCCTTCGGCCACCACCCCCGGAATCCGAAAGGTGGCCTCCAGAGATACACCTGTCGCCCGAAAGATACCCAAGGCCACCCCCCGGGTGACCGGAGAGGGATCGGGACATCCCCAGGCGATCCAGATTCCACGGCAAACTACACCACCGCCAAGGACCTCAACGGAATGGGATGGACCACGATACCCTTCCCTACCTAGGAACTAGAATGCCTGAGGAGAGAAGCTCCAGGGTAAAACTGGGAAGGAAATAAGGGAGGGATGAGGAGGAGGAGGAGGAAAGGGAAAAGGGAGGATGGGGAAGATGGGAAAAAGGGAGGGGGATTGGGGAATTAGGTTCGGTCTGAGGAAGAAGACCAAGAGGTCCAATTCCTCAGACCGATAGCCTCTTTACCGCGACAAGGAGCCCCCCTTAAAGAGGCTGGATGACCAAAACACCAGCAATTTCTACACTGTTGCAGTGTAGGGGTCACCTTTTGAACCTGTAAACAGTGACCTGCAATGTAGACCGAAGTCAGAAGTTCCCGGCAGTCAAATGTTTAATGAGCTATATTGCAAGGATAACGTCTTCGCTTATTGGCAGAGAGGACAAAAGTTTCAACTTTGAGGATAGGGAGTTCTTGGAGCTCAAGCTGCTCCAAAATGTCATCACCACATGTCTGGAAATTCCATTGGACAATGGTGTGTGGTGAAATGACTGAACCACTACGAGAATTGAGAGAATGATGTTCGTCAATAGTGATAGGAATAGTATCTATGGTCGTAAGGAGAGAAAGATCGCGAGCTTCGCCAGCATTCTGGACCGTGATGATGCGAGTGCCGCTCTTGAGAGCATGAAACGAGATATCTTTACCTACATAGCGTAGGAGAGCTTTACCAATACTATGATCAGAAAGGTAGTTGGAGTAGTCGGTCTTAGAGTAAAAAACTTTGTCCATTGAGTAGTGTGAAACAAAGTGTTTAAGGGGAGTGCGTGACATGCTAGTCGTTTCTGAAATGAATGAGAGGAAGTGTCGAATCATCATGTAAGGGTCTTGGTCGTTTGGATGTGGGACCAGAGGTGGTCCGATGTGTGATGGGCGAGCAATCCAAAAAGTGGAGCACCGTTGAGGGAGAAGCTGGAATCAAGGTCAGAGAAGAGCGAAGGTCAGACGTGTCAAAAGGGCTGGTCGAAACCCCGTTACCTGAAGCAGGTGATGAACCAGCACCAGCAAGAGGTACAGGGGTATTAGAGGTGTCCGAAGAGTTGTCCATTAACGAGGTAGGGTCAGAACTGGGTGCGGTATCAAGAAGGGGCCTGGGGGTAGGTCCATGGATTAGGGAATCCATGGTTAGGTTACTTCTTTCTTTTTGTTTTTAAGAAAAAAAATAAAATAAAAATAAAAAAAGAATAAAAAGGGGGGGGGGACGTGGAGGAATAGCTCCTAGGAGGAATGAAAGGGGCATAAATTCCCCTCCAAGCCCAAGAGAACCTCAACACTGCAAGTAGTGCAGATGCTGCATGGAACCCGTGCCATACCCTACCCTTCATGCCAGTAAACCAGCAATCCGGGATAGCAACCTCACATCCACCGAGCCACATCGGCGGACAAAAGAGAGGGCGGCCGGATACCCGCCACAAAGCATACCTCCTTCGACCACCACCTCCGGAATCCGAAAGGTGGCCTCCAGAGATACACCCGTCGCCCGAAAGATACCCAAAGCCACCCCCCCGGGAGACCGGAGAGGGATTGGGACATCCCCAGGCAATCCAGATTCCACGGCAAACTACACCACTGCCAAGACCCTCAACGGAATGGGATGGATCACTGTACCCTTCCCCCTAACTAGGATCTAGAATGCCTGTGGAGAGAAGCTCCCAGGGTAAAAATGGGAAGGGAATAAGGGAGGGATTAGGAGGAGGAAAGGGAAAAGGGAGGATGGGAAAGGGGAGGGGGGATTGGGGGTAATTAGGTTCGGTCTGAGGAAGAAGACCAAGAGGTCCAATTCCTCAGACCGATAGCCTCTTTACCGTGACAAGGAGCCCCGCCCCCCTTAAAGAGGAGCGATTTGTTAAAAAAGTAGTGAAATAGCAGGCAAAAGGACATGAGCTGCTCACTTGTACAATAATGGTGGGACTTGAGGCAGATTCCCTGATTTATTCTTAAGTGACTTTATAATTATGGTGACTTTAGTGGGTTCGGTACGTGCAAGATAGGAGGTTGGGAAATTTCCATCTAAGTAATCTCTTGCTTGGGCGTTGGTACCTGGGATTTTACTGGCGAGATTTGATTCTATGGTTGAGAAGAAGTCATTTAACTTGTTAGCTGTATCAATAGGCTGTAGTGTTTCATTCGGTTTAGTTTTTGTTTTGGTGAATCTGCTGGAATAGTACAATTGCTTGGCTTTTCTTATTAGTTTGGTGAGAACTGATGCATAGTGTTTAATAGTATTGTGTATTAGGCCGTGTCTATATTGCTTTTCATATTGATGTTTCTTATCAATGGATTTGTTCGTATGCTGTTAGCCATGGGCAATTGTTTTCAAGTGTCTAACATTAAATGTAAAGGGTCTGCAGGAGGAAATTAAAAGGGCATGGGTAGAATGCACACTGAGGAGGTATGGTGTGAATGTAGTTTTTTTACAAAAAACATAATTTTTGGGGCGGAAGTGAGTTGCAATTGAAGGGATATAAGGTGTATGCTGGTTCATCAGGGAAATTAAAGGGTGGGGTGGCGGTAGCAGTCGCAGAATCTAGCCCTTTTAAATTATATGCTTGGTAAGAGTGTGGGGGGGTCAGATAGTGAGGGTAGAGGGGGAGTGGGGTGGAGTGCGGGTATGTTTCATGGGTGTATACATGCCAGCAGAACATTCAAGGAAGGTGAAGGTGGAATTTGTAAGGGATGTAATGATCTATGCTTTCAGGGGCTTACCTGGGGTGTCGATAGTAGGGGGATATTTTAACTGCATAATTCGAGAGAGGGATGTTGAGCCTAGGGAAGGGGGGTGTTGGTTGAACTGAGGGATTTATTACGAAGTGCGGGGTTGGGGGATGTAGTTGGGGTAGGGGGTTTGGGGGAGCATACATTTGTTAGGAGGGGTTATGGGGCTAGGTTAGATAGGATTTATGTTTATGGGTCTGTTGTGGTGGGTAGGATCAGTTATTTGGATGTGGGTTTTTCTGATCACAGGGGGGTGTTGGCTGAGGTAGATTGGTCAGCAGCAGCTAAGTGGTATAGGGGATATTGGAAATTGAATGTTAGGTTGTTATCGGGTGAGGATAAAAGGGTTGAGTTTGCGGGTTGGTGGGGTAGGTTATGGGAACGAGGGCGTCGGGAGGAAGATTTGGTGGGTTGGTGGGTGTCAGTGGGAAAACCGCACATACGTATGTTTTATCAAAGATTGGGAAAGGAGGAGGCGGAATGGCGATATGGGATGCAATGATATTTAGAAGGCCTGCTACAGAGTTATGTAATAAGGGGATATGCAGTTATGGGGGAGATTAGGGAATTGAAGAATAGGTTGATAGAAATACAGAATGAGAGGTTTGGGGCATGTAGGATGAAAGCAGGTATAGATGATGTGTTGTGGGGGGATAAACCCTCAAAATATGTGTTAGGTCAATGTAGAGTGCGTAGGGAGAGAAGGACAATGGAATATGTGGAAGTAGAGGAGAGTGCAGATGGTTATGAGCGGGGAATGAATATTAGAGGAACAGAGGCGATAGGGGTGTAAGTGGACAAGTGGTTTCAGAGGTACCGGAGTAGTGTGGATGTGGAGTTGGAGGCTTGTAATATTCTTACAGAGGGGATTGTGGGGAGGTTAGAGGAGGGGGATAGGGAGGGTATGGGGGGGGGTAATCAGCAAAGAGGAGATATGGGAGGCAGTGAGTGGGCTTAGTAAAGGCAAAGCTCCTGGAATAGATGGGTTGGCAAATGAGTTTTATAGGGAACACTGGAATAGTATGAGAGGTTGTGTGGTGGAAGTGATGAATTGGATGAAGAGGGGTAGGAGGATGGGAAAAGGGATGGGGATGGGTGTAATGGTTTTGGTGAAAAAGGGGAAGGTAGGTAATATGTTGAGTAATTACAGGCCACTGATGCTCATGAATGCAGACTATAAGATCTTTGCAAAAATATTGGGAAATAGATTGAAAAGAGTGCTTGAGGAGGTGATTGCAGGGGGGCAGGGGGGGATCCCAGGTAGAGGGGTGCTTAAGGGACATGAGAGGATTAAGGGGTTTTTAGATGGTGGTAGGGGGGATCTTAGCTTTGGACTGGAAAGGGGCAATGACAGTGTGGAACGTGAGGTGTTGTTTGAGGTGATGAGGAGACAGGGTTTCGGGGAGGAAGTAGTGGATTGGGTTCAGTCATTATATGAAGGTGCTTGCGTTAGAATACAGGTGAATGGCAGGCTAGGGGGTGTGGTGGAGATAGATAGGGGTCTGCGACAGGGTTGTTCCCTGTCGCAGATTCTCTCTGCGTGCGTGCAAGGTTCATTCTATAGATTAGTGGACTGTGGGGTACAGGGAGGGTGGGGCGGCGGGATAGAGGGTGTCGTGGGTTATGTAGATGATACCACAGTGCTCTTAGGGAATGTGGTTGGTTTTGAGACGGTTCGGAGGTGTTTAAGGACTTTTTGAGAGGCCACTGGGATGAGCGTGAATGGTGCGAAGTCAAAAATGTTGGAGGTAGGATCCTGGGTGGGGGGGAGGAGCTTGGGTCAGGGGTATGGGTGGTTCGTGGTGGATAGCATCACTATCTGTGGAATTGTATACATGAGGGATAGGCATCAGACGAGAGAGGTGAATTCAGGTCGAGTGGTGCAAAGGGCGAAGTTGTGTATGTCTGCATGGAGGCCGAGTGATCTCACTTTGCGACAGAGGGTACTTGCTGTCAATACATTGGTCTACAGTAGGATTTGGTATGTTGCTGGTGTGTACCCACTGTTACAGGTGGATGTGAAAGAGTTTTAGCGTAGAGTATTCAAGTATATCTGGGCGAATGGGAGGAATTGGTTATGGAAGGAAATTGTTAGGAACGGGGTAGGGATGGGTGGTTTGGGTTTAATTTGGTTGGAGCGGAGACTGGTGTGTATGTATGAGACGGTGCTTGGTGAGAAGAGGAGGCTTGGGGGGAAAGGAGGAGGGTGGGGTGGGGGGCATATTGAGGGAGATGAGTGAATGGTGGGGGGAAAGGAGTTAGATTACTGTAGAGATTTGTTGAGGAATTTATTGGTAATTAAGGAACTGCATAAAATGAAGGTGAATGGGATGATGGGTCTTGGTGCGGAGGCTAAGGTAGTAGAGGGTGCAGCGGTTTTTCCAGTATATGATTGGGTTCGGATATGGAGGGGTTTTCGAGGACTTAGGTTACGTGCAAGAGATCGGGAACAGATGTACAGATTTTTACATGGGGCAGTAGCGTCTAGGGCGGTATTATTCAGTATGGGGTTGGTACAGGAGGGCAGGTGTAAGAGGTGTGGTATGTTGGAAACTGTCTTGCATGTGATATATTTCTGTGAAGCTTTGGGGCCGGTGCGGGAGTGGATGGGGGGTATGCAAACTTGGGGGAGGGGGAATACAGTTGTTGAGGGCACTGTTCCTGGACTTGGGAGGATTGGATGACAGGGTTAGGAGAGGTCTAATGCATTGTTTGGTTGATTTCGTGTGTGGGTCATGGAGATTGAGGGAGGTGGGAATAAGGGAAAGAATTAGGGCATTGGCTGCGGTAATGTACCTTACGAAATGTAGAAACAGGCAGGTGTATGGGAGGGATTGGGATAAGGATTTTAGTTCGGCTTATAGGAATTTCCGGGTGGGAGAGTTATTAAGTGGGTTTGTAGGAGTTTAAGGGGGCTTGGCTCTGCGACTTGCTTGGGAATGTACGGTTTTGGCTTTGGTATGGCCAGGATGTTGCTTGTGATTGACTGAAATTGGTACGGTTGGGGGAGGGGCGGTTTGGTGGGTGGGGACGGATGACCTTTATACTGGGTGACGGGAGAAAGATGGGTTTGGGTGTGTATGTTGTGGGATCGAGTGGGGATGTGGATTTGGGTGTGTGGGTTATTAAGGGGGGGGTGTAATTGGGGAAGAGTAAGGGTTTGTCCTGTTCAGTGCTGGGTGTTCAGTTATGGTGTAGTGTGTTGATGTGGAGTAGTTATTATCGAAGTTTGTGTATGGTCTGAGGTACTGAAACCTGGTTGATGGGTCTGTGGACTTCAGGCAGATTCAAGACTTGATGTTATAGGATGGTATCATGTTTGGTTACTGTCACATGAATTTGGTGTACTTTTTATATGTGTACTTTTTATATATTTCGTCGTTGTACTCGGAGAGGGCAAGGTTTTGACTTGTCATGTGCAGTGGAACTGTGTTAATAATGAAAAGGACAGGTGGTACTTGTGGTATCAAGTTCTGGGTGTGAGTGGGTATACGTGGAGTTCATGTCATCTGTATGATTGAGTATAATATATATTGTGCCTGTCTGTGGAATACTATAGTAATTTGTGAGAAATGTACATTGTTTGGTGTACGACATTACTGTACCAGTGGATGTGGAGTGGTAATGGCTTGGAGCTTTTATCATATTGGAGTGGACAGATATGTGGTACACGGGTCAGGCTACAGTGGTGATTTATGCTATCTGTTTTATATATTGTACATTTATCCTGATGTATTAGGGTCACACGTAGGTTGTTGGATAATGATTCTGGTTAAATGTAATTGGTGCATATAATTGTATGCACATAGTGGTTGGCGGGGATAGGGACTTTATTGTTCTTTAATTGTTTTACTGGAGATTGATTATCTGTATGTTTTTGTATTGATTTTTGTAATTATTTGCATTAGTGATTGCGGTCACAGTTATTTATGGATATATTTTTGTAATTCTGTTTAAAACCAATGTAAAAAAAAAAAAAAAAATTCTAATAATATTCTAATATTCTAATACTTTTTATAAACTGTAATTGGGAATATTTGGCAATGACATCTTATAAAAAGTAAAAATAAAATGACTGATAGATTTTAAAAAAGTAAAATAAAGTTGTGTAAATAGATAATAATTTAGAAATTTGACACAAGTGTCAACTTTAATGATCGGGAGATTCAGGAGCTCTAGTTGCTCCAGAATGTCATTAAGCATGAGAAAGTTGTGTTGTGTGATTGTATGTAAAAGTACAATAGGTCCATAGCAAGAATTTAGGGAGATGTGCTTGTGAATCATAACTGGTGTGTTGTCAACATCAAGAAGTGAAAGATATTGTGCCTGCTCCGCATTTTAAACTGACGTGTGTGCAACTATTAAGAACATGGAAGGAAATGTTTTGCCCAACATGGTGAAGGAGTGCCTTACTGATCCTGCAGTTGGAATGATAGTAGAAGTTGGTTGAAATGTAAAGAATTTTGTCCAAGAAGGACTTTGAAAAAGACTAAGGGGAGGAATTGCTTAGTTGGACATTTCTTAGAAGTATAAGAAGAAACTGAGGTAGGATCATCAGTGACAGGTTGAGGTTGTTTGGACAGAAGGTTAGAGGCGGGTCGTTCAGTCGTGTGTACAATCTGAAAATCGATGCACTGTATGTGCAGAAGCCACTATCAGTCAAAGCTGCACGGAGGTCAGAAGTGTCTAAAGGGTCAGTCGGAACCATGGTACCAGAGAAATGTAATGGATTGTTACCCGGGGGTGGTACTTGGTTGGAAGAGAGGTCCGAAGAATGGTCGGAAGGAGTGCCAAGGTCTGTAAGGGGTGCTGCAGGAAAGGGCTAGTGAGGAGGCAAGTAATGATTATGGGTCTCCATGATTAAGTTTCCCCTTTATTTAAAAAAAGGTGAGAAAAAAAGGGTGGGGGGAGGAAATGTGAAAGGATAGCTCCCAGGAGAAATGAAAGGGATTGTATATCTCTCTCCACACCCAAGAGGGCCCACAGTGCAGCCAGCAGTGCAGATGTTACATGGAACCCATGCCATACCCTACCCTTCATGCCAGTAAACCAGCAATACAGAATAGCAACCTCACATCCGCTGAGCCACCTCAGTGGACAAAACAGAAGGCAACCGCAAATCCACCACATTAGCCAAAACCTCCTGGAACTGACTGGCAGCCTCCAGAGATACACCCATCACCTGAAGGACACCCCAAGCCTTTTTCCTCCCGGGAACAGGAACGGGACATCCCCAGATGATCCAGATTCCACGACAACCACCACCACCAAGGACCTTAATGGAATGGGATGGATATCGACACTTTCCCCAACCTAGGAGCTAGAATTTTAGAGGGGAAGACCCCAAAGGCCAAAATCTTGAAATGAAGGAAAGGGGAGGGATGGGGAAATGACAGGAGGGATGGAAAGGATGGAGTAGAGAAGGCTTGGATTGGAGGGTAATTAGGTTTGGTCGGAGGAAGAAGAATGAAGGGTCCATTCCTCAAAACCCCTTGAAGTCTATAGGTGGCAACTCTCTGGCAGACTTGGAGGAAAGAAATGAGGGGGATTGACAGAACCCCTGAGAGATACGAACAAGATTTCCAATTTCTGTAGCAACTTCAGTAATATTTGCAATGCTGACACCAGCAACCCTAAGAACAGGCGCAGGGGCTGGAGAGTACCTGCCACTCAATTTACGTACTTTTCTCCCCAAACTGCACTCAGAGGGAGCGGAAGTGATGGCAGAAACACATTCCCGCCAACAAGAGTATTTTGCGTCACGGATTACACATCGGGTAAGTTAAAATCGAGGTTAAAAATAGTTGTAATAGATCAGAGGACGAAGGAGAAGGTTTCTCACTAAAAACAGTGAGGTGAGTAAAGGGCCCAGGTCACCTATTCAAACTGCCAACGTGAACTACGAGGAGGTCGAGGTTATTATGAATGGGATGTAAGAATGATAGGAAAAAGATTGCTGTCATGTAAATCTGGGAGCAAAGACTAGGTAAAGTAGAGTGCAGTTGAAGAGGAGCAAATTGAGTGATCTAGGCAAGAGTGCAATGGTCAAAATGAGTGGGAGTAACCATATTTAAAACATGGAGGTAGGTACCTCGGAGTCCAGGGCTGTAAGTGTGTTAGACAGAAGTGACTGTGGAATTTTTGATTACAGAGGAGATTGTGGAAGTAGGCAGCACCAAGGTTGAAGGACATCTAGTAATTCTGGAATGAGAAAGCTGAGGAAGTCTCCCTGGGAAAAGGAGATAGGAGACTGCCATGGTGTAAGAGAAACCCTCTGTGAAACAGCAGATTTTTCATTCCTTTAAGAAAACCTGGCAATGGCGAGAATAAGCTGGGTGAGCCTCATTACAATTAAGGCAAGAGGAAGGTTGGCTGCAGGATGGATTGCAGTGCCACAGACTGGGCATTCTACAACTGACCTGCAATATTTCACCAGGTGGCCTAAACACCAGTAATTCCTGCATTGCTGTGGTTTGGGGATTAGTTCACATACTACTTGTAAATGGTATCCGCAATATAAACAGAGGGTGGAAATTCACAGCAGTCAAAAGTTAACCTAGCCATATTGCAGGAAAGTGTCTCCCCCCTCGGGCATTTTAAGAATTGGGAGGTCTTGGAGCTCAAGTTGCTCCATAATGTCTGCATCACAAGTCAGGAAATCACGTTAAACGATGGTATATGAAAGAACAATGGTTCCACTTCAAGAACTGAGAAATGAGTTTACGAATCATGACAGGAATATTATCAATGGTGGTAAGATTGGAAAGATCGTGAGCCTATTCAGCATTTTGTGCTGTGACGATGCGTACACCACTCTTAAGAAAATGAAATATTTTGTCCAACATGGCACGTGTGTGCCTTGCTGATACTGTGATCTGAAAGATAGTCAGTGGGAGTTGTTGGTTGTAAAGACCTTAGTTTATTTTATACCTTGAAACGTAGAATGCAGGGAAAGTGCCGTGCCAGTCATTCATGGGAAGAGTGAGGTAACCAGAACAGTGTCATCCGTTAATGACTGTGGTCTTTGAGGTGGGGGACTGCAGGTGGTCCATCCTGAGATGAGTGGGCGATCTGAAAATAACTGCACTGTAGAGGGAGAAGCCAGAAGCATGGTCAAAGACGTGTGGAGGTCGGACGTATCAGAAAGGTCCAGCGGAACCTCATTACCAGAGGTGGGCAAAGAAATGTTACCTGAAGAAGGTACCAGGTTGTTTTAGAGGTCTGAAGAATGGTCTAATGACAAGGCAGGGTCTTGAGGAGGTTCTTCAGGAGGAAGGGGTCCAGTAGATGGATTTTCATAGACATAGGGTCTCCATGGTAAGGTTCCTATCCCCCATCTGCAAAAAAAGGAGTACATGGAGGGGTATCTCCTAGAGCAGGGGTCAGCAAACTGCGGCCCGCGGGCCGCATGTGGTGCGCAGCAACTTCAAATATTTTTAAATAGTAAAAGTAATGAACCCTCATTGTAAGTCACTTTAGTCACTTATTCATTTAAATTTTATTCATTCATTTACATTTATTTATTACGGATTTTTTTTTCTTGGGCCCTCAAAAAATGTGTAAAATATACGATGTGGCATCCGTAGTGAGAAAGGGTGGAGAGCCCTGTCCTAGAGGAATGAAAGGGATCGTATTAGGGATGTATCGGATGTGAAAATTTAGATATCCGCAGATGCGGATGTGTATATGTGTATATGTAAGAAATTGTCTGGATGTTCCACGGATGTTGATGTGGATGTAAGAAATTATGCGGATGTTCCGCGGATTTCAGATGTGGATGCATATGCGGATATCTGTTTACAGTAAAATGCGGATGCGGATGTAAGAAATTGTGCGAATGTTCCGCAGATGTGGATATCCGATACATCACTAGATCGTATATCCCCCTCCATGCCCAAGAGGGCCCACTCAGTGCAGATGCGACATGGTACCCGTGCCCTATCCTACCCTAAACACCAGTAAACCTGCAATTCAGGATGGCAACCACACATCCACTGAACCACCACGATGTACAAAAAAGACGTCAGTAGGGAGCCTGCTGCAAGGCATACCTCCTTTGGCCCCCACCTCCCGGGACCGACAGGCAGCCTCCAGAGATACACCCATCACACAAAGGACACCGAAAGCCACCCTCTGGGACTCAAGAGGGTGGATCAGAACATCCCCAGATGAACCAGATTAAAGGGAAAACACCACCACCAAGGACCTCAACGGAATGGAACAGACAACAATATTTCCCATCCTAGATGATAGAATTTTAGAGGGAAGGACCCCAAAGGCCAAAAGCAGGAAAGGAAGGGCAGGGGACTGATGTGGAAAGGAGGTGGGATGGGAAAGAAGGAATGGGAAGGATGGGGCAGGGAAGGGAGGATTAGGGGATAGTTAGGTTCGGTTGAAGAAGACCGAAAGGGCCAATTCTTCAGACAAAAAACCTCTTCACCACAGCAAGGAGCCTTCCTTGAAAAGTGAAATTTTCATAGAATTTTCCATTATGGAAACTGGGACACACTGCCTTATCATAGAAAATGGAAATTATTTAAAGGGAAATTCCCATAGACTTTGCTATCATTGAAAATATCTCATCACTGAAGATGAGACACTTATTTACCACAGAAAATGGGATATTTGCCAAAGTAGGAAAAAATTCCTGTGGACTTTCCCCACAGAAAACATGAATTTATGAAAATTGAAGTGAAATTCTTAAATGCTTTTTCATAATAGAAAATGGGAGACTCCATTATAGAGAAAGGTATTTTAAAACAAATTCCTAGACACATGATAGAAAATGGGGAAACTCCTTTTTTTTTTTTTTTATGATCGTTAATTTTTGGAAGGACAAAGTTCTTTAGACTATAAAAAACCGGAAGCTTCATAGGAAATGCGAAATTTATAAACATCAAAGAATAATAATCAAAACTAAGTGCTAAACAAGGACCATTAGCATTGCAGAGTAGATTGTGCAGATTGTACATAAGGTTCAGACCTGTGCAAGAAGCAGTTAGCAAGGGTAACATGAAGTTCTCAAGGGAAATTATAATCTAACTTGGTGCAATATAGCAATAGCTGACAAAGTCAAAGTGAGGCTTTGTCAAAGGTGGGGGTGTTAGCAGGGGTTGTTAACAGGGGCAGGTAATGAAAGTGAATTAGGGCGGTGACGACGTCGGCAGTAAATGTGCGCGCCCGCTCATAGACAGGACAGTCATATTAATACATGAACAATGGAACTTGGCAATTCTCAGAGTGGTACAAAGCGTTTTCCCCACGAGACACCCGTGAGCATGACGTAGCATAGCACGTAGCATGACGTAGCATGACGTAGCATGACGTAGACATGACGTGAGCATGACGTGAGCATGACGTGAGCATGACGTGAGCATGACGTGAGCATGACGTGAGCATGACGTGAGCATGACGTGAGCATGACGTGAGCATGACGTGAGCATGACGTGAGCATGACGTGAGCATGACGTGAGCATGACGTGTGCATGTCTGATACGTAGGCGGGATAGAGTAATTTCTTCAAACACGACAGCGATGGTCAGATGACCAGAAACCCAAATATTGTCTGACAAAATGCAGTTTATTATGGACCAACTTAGCCCACTATTGCTCCCAACAGGTGTGAAGTTGTCTAGAGATTACTGCAAAATAAATGAAGTCCTGAACTGCTGACCTAACAGCATTCTCCCTGCTCGATGCCCTGAACATCCATATCTCCAGTGACCCAGCAGAAAACAGTACTAGAAATGTGGATTTACCAAAGATATATTACGAAGGTGGAAGAAGAATCAAATTTCTGGATAGTTTTTAATTCATTATAGAAGTCTGAAACTACTAAAAATGTTTAGGTAGGCAATGATGCAATACGTATTGCGGCCATGATTTTAAAATTAAAACTCATCTGCTCAGATTTTTCAATTTAAAAACGAAGGTAATGAATAACAAATGTGTGAATTACATAATTAAAAGAGCGTGAAATTGTATGAAAATGTACCTTCTGTTAAGAGATATACACAACGGTGAGAGTCTTCACTTCTTGACCAACGAGTGTAGCTTGTGGCGCCACGGCCTTGTGGTAGGCAGCTGGAATCACCAGCTGCCAGATATATCTGAAACAAGTCCACAGAATCATTCCCTTAAATAGGAGTGTCTTGAAATTGATCAAACCGTACTACGCTCCCCTTTTTCCCGCCCACCCTTCCTCCTATTTCCCCCAGCCTCCAAGATATTTGTAGGTCCCTTGCATGTTTAACGCCTCCACTTGAATAATTCAAGAATCAGTCATGTTCAAGACAACAGAGAATAAGTCATTAAAAAAAGCTAACTTCACAAATCTGACTGCTGTAGAATCTATTGAAACTTTAATTACGGCGGTAAAAAAAATTAAATCGCTAAACATGCTACAGTAACTATTTATGTATAAACATTTTTTTTAAGTTTGATCAATGTAAGTTATGCCTTAATCAAGTACTGCTTTACAAAATGTAACAGACATACATACTGCACTTCCATACAAAGCAGACTGTCTTCTGTGCTAAGAACCACGCTGAAGAACCATAAACAAGTACTGTTTTCTCCCAGAAACGTGAAAGCCTGTGGCGTCACCTTCCTGCAATTTTTTTTGTAAATTAAATATTATACAAAATAATATTATCAAACCTCGTTAACTTCCATTCCTCAGGGTGTGAATAAACCCTAGTTGTTTAGTACTTCCTCGTCAAAACATTTTCCCCTTCAACATAATTACAAAGACCTACTACACATTTTGACACTTCTTACTATTAGTACCACTACAGGAAGTACACTATAAGCCTGATAACACGATGTGCTGGTTATTGTATTTTATTATATGATATTTCGTCAACCGGGTGGTACCAATTCATATGAACTGATAAAAGCCCTCGTGCGAGAAAGTCTTACAATGTCAAAACTCTCAGTTATTTTTACCATTTTATAGACAAACATCTCATCACCAGGTTTGCCTCATTCTTATTCCCCCCCCCCTCAACATTTTACGAGTCTCATATTTCCTCTTCGCAACATTACAGATAACATAGCATGTATTTTACATACGCGTCCTGTGGAGGGGGAGAGTTGCCGCCTACTGGATCCTGCTGGTGTCAAGAGCAAACCACCTGCTACGTCTCTCCTGGAAAAGTTACAGTAGGCATCCATGATTCTATATTACAGTCATGAGAAACTAAACCTGTAGCAGTCATATAACGCCTTGGAAATGGAAGGTAATCAGATTGTATCCAAGAGTAAATTAGCTCCATTTCCATAGATCAAGAGCCCTTTATCGTGCAGGGCACCATCCCTCCATCAAAGGGCCATGTTTTACGTCCTGCTCAACAATTAGTTCCTCCCATACTAAACTAAATTTTTATACATCTTAAATTCATTTGATTCTTCTCCTAGTTTGTGCAACTGTTTTAAAGTCATATAATGTATTCAAGCACTGAGTGTAATGCTTCTCAAAACTAGGGAACGATAGCTTTCGAAGTGGACGTGGGGTGAATTCATCATGTTAATACAAAAGGCTTCAGTGCAAAAAGTGAATATAAATTAAGAAAGGCTAATCTTGAGCTGATGGGGAGCGGGGGCGGGTCGAGTTTATTATATAAATTTTCCTATATTAGTGGGTTACATAGTGGTAACCCTTTTGGTCCTTTGGGGAGACTTTTTGTAACAACTAAGTGATCAAATCTAAAATTTACCTTAAGGTTGGAGTAAGTTATTTTGTTCTTGCCTTCCAATAGATGGGCTTTTCCCTGTCATAAAATAAAACTCTCCATTACAGTCCACCAGATTTTGGAATCAGCGTAATGAAATATTACTAAGCTCAACACCGAGACCCTATACTCTATATTAATGTTAAAATACTAATAAAACTGAACATCCTGGGAAGGGTGATGGTATTATGTAAGACTGACTTGATCTGAGGAAGAAGGTAAGGTGAGAGTTATTATATGGCTTGCTGGGGGGTCAAGAGTGGCTTACTGGGGTCAAGAGTGGCTTACTGGGGGTCAAGAGTGGCTTGCTGGGGGTCAAGAGTGGCTTGATGGGGGTCAAGAGTGGCTTGCTGGGGTCAAGAGTGGCTTACTGGAGGGTCAAGAGTAGCTTGCTGGGGGTCAAGAGTAGCTTGCTGGGGTCAAGAGTAGCTTGCTGGGGGTCAAGAATGGCTTGCTTAGGAGTCGAAGAATGGCTTGCTGGGGAGTCAAGAATGGCTTGCTGGGGAGTTAAGAATGGCTTGCTGGGGGTCAAGAATGGCTTGCTGGGGGTCAAGAGTAGCTTGCTGGGGTCAAGAGTAGCTTGCTGGGGGTCAAGAGTAGCTTGCTGGGGGTCAAGAGTAGCTTGCTAGGGGTCAAGAGTAGCTTGCTGGGGGTCAAGAGTGGCTTGCTGGGGAGGGTCAAGAGTGGCTTGCTGGGGAGGGTCAAGAGTGGCTGGTGGTGCTGTGGAGGGTCAAGAGTGGCTTGCTGGGGAGGGTCAAGAGTGGCTTGCTGGGGAGGGTCAAGAGTGGCTTGCTGGGGAGGGTCAAGAGTGGCTTGCTGGGGAGGGTCAAGAGTGGCTTGCTGGGGAGGGTCAAGAGTGGCTTGCTGGGGAGGGTCAAGAGTGGCTTGCTGGGGAGGGTCAAAAGTGGCTTGCTGGGGAGGGTCAAGAGTGGCTTGCTGGGGAGGGTCAAGAGTGGCTTGTTGGGGAGGGTCAAGAGTGGCTTGTCTGGGAAAAGGATAGTGGGGCGTGGAATCGTATCGTCTGGCTAAGGAATCATTCTTCCTGACAGTTGACCCCTGCACTTCAGAAGTACGTGGTGTCAACTGTCATGCTAGGGGAAGGGTGCTATCAAATATTTCCGCGCAAGGAGAGGATTAAATATACGAAAAACCTAGGCAAAATATTATTATTATAATCAAATAGAAGCGCTAAACCACAGGGGTTATACAGCGCTGCAGGTTATTACAGGATGCAGGGAGAATGGGTTGTAAGAGGGAGATGGATGATTTTTTTTTTTTATATTTTATTTAAGAGACAGGTATATGTACATATTACATACATGGAAACGTTCGAAACATATGAACGCTTATAATTACCAACATAATTTACATATGATAACCAACATAGAAACTCACCACAAATATACTTGTTACTAATGCATGATCATCATTTTCCTCATAACATCAAGGTGCCTCTATGAAACAATAGTTAAAACTTACAAATGCAATATACCCCCCCCCCTCCCCTCAACCTTCCTAACATAAAACTCCCCTCTGAAAATTTTTGATTAAACCAACAATATATATACATAGCACACCCTAACCCCTAAATATACACTAAATTGTACAATCAGAACTGTATATTACACGATACCATTATTTCTATGCATCCTTTTGAATTCTGTCAAGTATTTAAATTTTAAATATCACAATAATAACTCTAACGACTACGTATACAAATTTATATGGTATCACTTTACCATATATTTAGTAAAGATTAACATAGATAATCCTAAATCAGGCAAATG
>WNWK01039838.1:0-17259 GCA_009830355.1 Cherax destructor
CCAGGGATTACGCTTATGCCTTTGTGCTTTTCGTTCTTCCCCGGTTGAGAGCCTCTATGTAGAAGCGAACATTCCATCCTTGTCCGATCGTCGAGATGCACATTGCATTCGCTATTATGTTCATTCTCATGACCTCCGCAATCCTTCCATGTATAGGATTGTTACAGATGTTAGTAGGCGCTCTTTATTTGTTCGTCGCCCCTGCTTACTTCGTCCCTTTTCTCTTCGTCTACATTCACTCCTGTCTTCCCTTCAGCTCCCACCTCTATATGTTCATGTGACATCTCCCTTTTCCCTACCCCCTTGGGAAGTTCCTGCTGTCCGTGTCTGTTCTATTCCTCTACCTTGCGCGAAAGCCCAACTACCTACGGCGGCTTCTCGCTTTCTTTCTAGACCACTTCCGTTCTCATTCCCATGCCATCGCAGTATACACCGATGGTTCAAAGTCATCTGACGGCGTCGGATTCGCAGCAGTGTTTCCGGACAGCGTTGTACGAGGGCATCTATTACCTTCGGCTAGCATATTTACGGCTGAATTGTATGCCATTCTTGTGGCACTTATCCGTATTGCATCTATGCCTGAGTCACCATTTGTGGTCGTTTCAGACTCCCTTAGTGCTTTACAGGCTATCCGTAAAATTGATACACCTCACCCCCTAGTTCTTCGTATCCACCTTTGGTTACGCCGTATCTTTAGCAAGCATAAAGATATTGTTTTTTGTTGGGTCCCTGGTCATGTTGACGTACAGGGCAATGAACAGGCAGACACTGCTTCGCGGTCAGCAGTACATGACCTTCCAGTTTCATATAGAGGTGTTCCTTTCACGGACTATTTTGCGGTCATTGCTACCCACCTTCGCACCCGTTGGCAACAACGCTGGTCTGACCTGCTGAATAACAAACTTCATTCTATTAAACCGGTTATAGGTTTCTGGCCTTCTTCTTGTCACCAATGTCGAGGTTGGGAGACTACTCTCTCCCGTCTTCGCATCGGCCACACTCGTCTTACTCACGGGTATCTCATGTAGAGGCTCCCTGCCCCTCTCTGTGAGCATTGTCAGGTTCCAGTGTCTGTTTGACATATCCTGTTGAACTGCCCACTCTATCAATGAGCATGCAGAATTTACCTCCAACGACGTCTTCGCTCTGCAGCCCTTTCTTTACCTTCCCTTCTTGCAGATGGACCCTCCTTTAATCCTGACTCTCTCATTGACTTTTTGACAGAAACTGACTTACTACACAAACTCTGAAGATTATCCCTCTAGCACCTCCCTCAGTCCCTTCTACCTCGATCTCTTGCTACCCTCCACCCCTGCACTATCCACCGTCATCTTGCACTCCATACCCTACTAATCGTCCATCTCCCTCTTACAACCCACTCTCCCTGCATCCTACAATAACCTGCAGCGCTGTATAACCCCTGTATAACCCCTGTGGTTTAGCGCTTCTATTTGATTATAATAATAATGCAACAAAGCTCATCCCATGTATGCTTATTGGTGGCCAGTATTTTCAGGAAAGTGAAGATCCAGTGTTTGAAAGAGAAAGAGGACTTTTCATATAACCAACCTCTTCAAGGGGGGCTCCTTGGCGTAGTGAAGAGGCTATTGGTCTGAAGAATGAGATCTTTTGGTCTTGTTCCTCAGACCAATCCTAATTACCCCCCAATCCCCTCTTCCCTATCTCATCCTTCCCATCACCCCTTTCCTCCTCCTCTCCCCATCCCTCCACTTTCCCTTTCCTCTTTATGCCTTTGAGGTTGTTCCCTTAGGCTTTGTAGTTCCCAGACCTGAGAAGGGGGTTCTGGGGTCCATCTCCTGTTAAGGTCCTTGGTGGTAGTGTAGTTTGCTGTGGAATCTGGACCAACGGCGTCTTCGCTCTGCGGCACTTTCTTTACCTTCCCTTCTTGCAGATGGACCCTCCTTTAATCCTGACTCTCTCGTTGACTTTTTGACAGAAACTGACTTACTACACAAACTCTGAAGATTATACCTCTAGCACCTCCCTTAGTCTCTTCTACCTCGATCTCTTGCTACCCTCCACCCCTGCACTATCTACCGTCATGCTGCACTCCATACCCTACTAATCATCCATCTCCCTCTTACAACCCATTCTCTCTGCATCCTGCAATAACCTGCAGCGCTGTATAACCCCTGTGGTTTAGCGCTTCTATTTGATTATAATAATAATGTGGAATCTGGATCATCTAGAGATCCCGATCCCTCTCCGGTTTACCAGGGGTGGAGGCTTCAGGTGTCTTTCAGGTGATGGGTGTATCTCTGGATTCCAGGTGGTGGCTGAAGGAGGTATGTTTTGTGGCGGGTTTCTGACCACCCTCCCTTTTGTCCACCGAGGTGTCTCGGTAGATGTGAGGTTGCTATCCCAGATTGCTGGTTTACTGGCTTGTAGGGTAGGGTATGGCACGGGTTCCATGCAGCATCTGCACTACTGGCTGTGCTGAGGTTATCTTCTTGGGCATGGAAAGGGAGACTTGCGTTCCTTTTTTCCTGGGAGCTGCCCCTCCACACTCCCTTTTTTTTTTTTTTTTTTTTTTTTTTAAAGACTTAACCATGGAGTTCCAAGTCCATGTACCTCCTCCTCCTGGGCCCCTTCCTGTAGCAACACCCTCTGACGACCCTGCCTTGTTACCAGACCATTCTTCGGACCTTTCTACTACCCCTGTATCTTCTGTGGGTGACATTTTGTCCCACACTCCGGATACAGAGGCTCGGCCAGACTCCTTTGACACCTCTGACCTCCACACGTCTTTGACTATGCTTCCGGCTTCTCATACGGGGAGACAGTTTTTGGATTTCGTGCCCACCTCAAAACGGACCACCTCTGGTCCTGTATCTAAGCAACCACGACCTCCTTCTGATGACACTATTTCAACTGACACTCATTCTACTCAGAAAAGACCAACACAACAAGTACTTTCTTTACATACCATGCATCACAGTACACAATGGACGACGTTTTTTTCACTCTACAACTGACATCTTCAGAATATCTTTCTGATCATAGTATCAGCAAGGTGCTCCCTCGCCATGTTGGTTGTAATATTCCGTTTCATGCTCTCAAGAGCAGTGCAAACATCGTCACAGTACAGAATGCCAGCCAAGCTCACGATCTCTCTCTCCTTACAACCATAGATGCCATTCCTGTGACAATTGAAAAACATCACTCTCTCAATTCTTGCAGTGGTACTGTAATTCTACCACATACCATTGTTCAACATAATTTCCAGACATGTAGTGATGACATTCTGGAACAGCTTGAGCTCCAAGACCTTCCAATTCTCAAAGTACACACACGTACTGCCTGCCCACGGGCGGAGACGCTACCCTAGCAATGTAGCTCTCTTAACTTTTGACTGCCATGAGCTTCCATCATCTGTTTATAGTATTGTGGGACACCGTTTACAAGTCCGACAGGTGACCCCTACGCCTAGCTGACGTCAATGGCATACTACTACATATATAGAAAGCCGCTAGTTATGCTCTCAGAGCATTCTGGGCAAATTAGATCAGTTTTGTCCCAGGATGCAACCCACACCAGTTGACTAACACCCAGATACCCATTTTACTGATGGGGAACACAGACAACATATATAAAGACACACCCAATGATTCTACCCTCGCTGGGAATTGAACCCAGACCCTCGCTGTATGAAGTGACATGAAGCTCATCCATCTTATTCTCATCGTTGCCAGGTGTGGAAACTTTTTGGGTCACTCAAGTTCCACAGGGTAAGTGAGCCGTAAGGAGCCTTAAACATACCACGGATCGGCCCTCGGAGTTCAGGAACCCACACACCCAACCAAAACATACACACACATTCGAGTTGACGAAGGTAACTATTGTGTACATTTTAATTGATAGATTTATTCTCCTAGGAACACCTAGGCAAGTTTGTAGTTAGAAACTAATAGTAGGATTATTGAGGCAACATTAGATAATAATAATGTAGTTTTAACACCTTAAAATAGGTAGATATAAGCCCAAATAGACGAACCTTGGGATAGGTTAGCTAACGAGAATTGGCAGCCCACACTTGAATCTAGGCAGTGTGGATCTCACAACGCTTGACCTGCGTCCTTACCAGATTGGACATCAACCCAAGAACACGTGCTGTGAACAGGCAGCACCCCCCACGTGACTCAACATCTGTCCTGGGGCCCCGGAGGAGAGATCCCGAAGTACCGCGGATATCTCTTTCCATCCAGACCTATTGCAGTACGACTAGACTTTCTCTCAGTGTCTGGCCAGTTTTCTGGGGGAAACGTTAGTGAGTTATCTGTGGGTCTTAAGCGGACGGACGCTTTTGTGTTGGTATGTACCAGCGTCGTCTCTTAAGTTCAAGTCTGGAAGCTAGTGTCTTACTGTTTAGATATTGCTTGGAGGATATACCCTAGGGCTGGGGATTCTAAGTTAATACAAGACACTAATACCACTCAATTTGCAGATAAAGAATCTTCCCATGAACGTGGTGTTTGGAGGGTGTTTATAGCTTAGGAAGTCCAGGATACACATGTCCACTCCTTCAAGTAAGTTAAACCCTTTCTTGATAGTGCATGAAGTGGGGAACTCTTTTACTGCAGTTAGCTAGAAATTTGTCCCATAGCCACTTGTAAGCCTGAGAGAAGTGTCTCAGAGTGTCGGTGTCAACAGTGCTTGCTCTAAGTGCAGCTTACAAGGAGGCAGTCCCAGAACAAGTTTCTACACCAGGTTTGCTTGAATGAACGTGAAATCTGTTGTCTCAGAGACCAGGCTTTACGTCATGGCAGTTTCTCATTTATGCCTCCAGGAGAGTTGCGCGCCCACAGGATGGGTATGGGGTGCATAATAAAGATATCAGATTAACTAACTCCAGGGGAGACTAACCCCGTTTTTCTTATTCTCTAGTTACTAAGAGACCCCCAACCTCTGGGGTCCCAATTCCCTGCCATTACACCTTCCACAGTCACCTCTGTAACTCTTTTGCAGTCCTGCACTCTGAGGTCCCTACCTTGTCACCTCATATTGTTCTCCAATCTTCATCTCACACGCAAGCTTCTATGTCTACAAGACCTCGCACAACAGCATCCCCTCGCCTCTCTACTTCTTCAAAGTCCAACAAATCCCCAAAGGGGGTAAATCTCTTTTATTTCCAGTCTCAGTACCTGGATCTTTACCTCTTACTCGTTATGTTGCGAATGTGGAGGTCCATCCTCCCCATCGTACAGTACCTTCCTCTCCTGTCCCCTCCCAAGCTTCTTCTCAAGTTACCTCTAACCTCTCGTCCCCCATCCCCCCACGATGGTAAATTCCGTTGTCGCCCCGATCTTTATTCACCCTCCTTCTATCTGCAATATCGTTCCACATACAACATCCTTGTCCTCTGAAACAAATGAAGTTATCTCATACTACATTGTGGACACCGATCCACCTCCTGTCGCCTCTCTTCACTCTTCTTCATTTGCACAACTCCTTTCTTCGCAGCATTCCAACCCTTCGCTGCTTGTTCATTTTCCGCAGCCTCCACATGTGGATTTTTCTAACTCTTCTAGTCCATAGATACCTCTACCTTCCAACTTCTTGTATCCTTCACAAATCGTGGCTTATTTACAGTAGAATATCAGAGGCCTCAGAGGTAACCGGGACGAGCTTCAGGTGTTGCTCTCCCAGTTTTCCCGTTCGTGTTTGTTTACAAGAACTCAAATTACGCTCCTCTGTTATCCGTCCCATCTCGAGCTAAGTTTTATTATATTCATTGGATCGCCGGGTCACCATCTGGAGAAGACCTGGGTCGGGACAAGACCGGCGAACCTACTACATTCATCGGATCCTTTTCCCAATGAAACCTTTAATGAAAGTGCACTTTTTATATGCACCGGTTTTCCATACCATCAGCTCTTTGTTCATACTTCGCTACATTACACTGCAGCCCGCATCCACTTGAATAAGTGGTATACAATCTGTTCTTTATATATATATCTCTTTTTCTTGGGCATTATCTATCCCATATGTTGCATTTCTGGTTTCTTCCTTACTGCCACCCCTTCTGTTACTTGGCAATTTTAATGCTCACCATTTCATCTTGGGGGGGGGGAGGGGTCTGCCTCTTGACCCTCGCGGCATTCAGTTGGAGGCTTTTCTCACTTCTCTCCCCCTCCATGTTTTAAATACGGGTACTCCCACCCATTTTGATCCTCGTACTCAATCTCTCTCTTGCATCGATCTCTCTGTTTGCTCTTCCTCAACTGCACTAGAATTTACCTGGTCTGTCCTCCCGGACTTGCATGACAGCGATCATTTTCCAATCATCCTTACTTCTCATTTGTACTCACCACCTCGCAGCCCACACTGGCAATTTGACCGAGCGAATTGGGACCTTTACTCGCGTCAAACTGCTTTTAGTGAGGATCCTTTTTCGTCATCCACAGATGAGCTGTTACATATCTTCTCGACCTCAGTTATAACCTCAGCTTCACATTCAGTGCCCCAAACCTCGGGCAGGCATTCTCAAAGGTCCGTGCCTTGGTGGTCTCCTGCCTGTGCTCGTGCGGTACGTTTGAAACACGCTGCGTGGGGCAGATATTGATACAATAGGACCACAGAGCACCACCTTGATTTTAAACGGACCAGAGCAGCCGCCCGCCATGTCATCCATGAAGTTAAACGCACTTGTTGGCGGGATTATATTTCTGTCACTTTGGCTTCCTCTATGAGTGCAGTCTGGAAAAAAGTACGGAAACTGAGTGGCAAATTATCCTAGGTTCTCTCCATATATTCTGCTATGTATGATAATGTATGTAAATGTATTTGTGTATACCTGAATAAACTTACACTCCCGACCCGGCTCCCGTCCTTCGGGTTGCCAGTGTTGCTATAGCAAACCCTCTTGACCACCCCCAGATGTAGACCAAACAAAATGTAAACTTTGTCAGTTGGATTATTGTTACACCCTGCGTCATTATGTACTGGAGTGCGACAAAATTAATGAATTCAGAGACAACTCACTCAGAAATGTTCAAGATATGTCAAAGTATTTTATCCACAGTGGTATATTACAGACCATTCTGGAAAAATACCCTGACTTTGCTCCCTGTAAATAAAGCATTGCCACGTGTGTGTGTGTGTGTGCGTGTTGATTGCCTTTTTGGCCTGTGCACATGTCGATTGAAGGCTGGGCCTGTTGTGTGTGCGTGTATGTATAGATGTGTGTGTATGTGTATGTGTGTGTGTGTATGTGTATATGCAAGTGTGTATGTGTGACCCAACAATAAAATTTGCACCAAGAACTCATTACAGTTGTGACCGGGTGTAGACTAGTGAAGTGTTCATTGCGTTATAATTTGTTCATGATTGTAACCATGTATAAACGTAAGTAAGTAAATTTACTTACATGTTTCATTACCTTTGTAACTTGTGAGTTCATTACCTTTGTAGCTTGTTAGTTCATTACCTTTGTAACTTGCTCAGCTATCAAAACTTTGGGGTCCAGTCCCTGGACCCATTATGTACCTCTGTAATATTTTGACTACCACCCACAGGATGGGTATGGGGTGCATAATAAAGATATCAAATCATCAAATCAATCGTTGCCACCGAACTTGGTCATCATCTTATCCATATCTCCCAGGGGTTCCATCTCTGCCCCTCGTTTCTTTCCTCTAAATCTGCCAGAGAGTTTGAGCCCTTAGACTTTTCTTCTAGTGGAGAAGAGTCTTACAATGTGCCTTTTACGCTTCTAGATTTAGTCAACACTCTCCGCTTGCTGATCATTGGCAGCTGGGCTGGACGGCATTCATATCTGTATGCTTCAGCATTTATGTCCCTCTCATATCTCTTTATAATCTTATTTGGTTGCGAGGAGTTTTGCCCCAACCGTGGAAATCTGCCATTGTACTACCTTTTTGTAAACCAGGTACTTCGGGATATGATGCCTCGTACTATTTGCCGGGTTCGATTCCGGGAAAGGGGTGGAAACATCGGACCTGTTTCCTTTCACCGGTTGTCTATGTTCACCCATCATGCACCCTAGCATGCCCAGGCATGCTAGGCATGCTAAAAGCCATCTTTGTAATTATAGTCTTATAAATGTAAACCACACATTGTAATCCTTACAGAGAAATAAAATAATCTGAATCTGAATGGGTACCTGGGTGTTAGTCGACTGGTGTGGGTTGCATCCTGGGACAAAACTGACCTAATTTGCCCGAAATGCTCTGCATAACAAGAAGCTTTCTATATAGTAGTATGTCATTGATGTCAGCTAGGCCTGAATAATAATAATAATAATAATAATAATAATAATATTTTCATTGCAAGTTTACATTGAGATTTTGTAATTACAATTATGAATTGCAGTGCAAAGAGAGCCACTATCATGCCATGGCATTATGGGCAGACTAAATCTAATGGCTTATAGACTACTTAATACTAGAGAAATTGATTAAGTTTGTTATAGTTAAACATTAGCTTATGCTTAAACACTTTCAGTCACATTCTTATGCTATGGCGTTGTACATTTACGGTCCCAAGTCCTCAGATGGCATCGGGTACGTGGACGTTTTTACAGCAGTTAATATGGCATACTCGTTGCTATCATACACTCAGAAACCACTCTCCAACACACTATTGAATGCACTGTCAACTGGGTCAACTCACATGCTTTCCAGTTTTCTGTTGCTAGAACTAAATCTTATGAGTTGTCCTGTCAACCCACAACTTATTTTTTTTGTTTACACCTGTATAGCTCTCCTATCACAGTATGTACTACACTAAAATTTCTTGGTCTTCTATTTTGGTTAGCGATTGTCGTAGTATTCCCACATCTCATTAAAAGTTACCTGCATTAAACGGCCGAACCTACTCAGAACTTTGATCTCTGTCTGAAGACCTTTGAACTTCCCTGCGATGCCCATTTCCTTTACGTTGACGACCTTCACTACTCTTTTACTCGTACGTACATGTCATATGTTCACCCCCTTTTCCTCCCTCCTTGGTTAGATTAGATTTTGCCACCGAAGTGGCTGGTTTATTGTGCACCCCATATCCATCCTGTGGACGGTAGCGCTAGAGCATATGGATACACAAAAGGCCTAGGAACTAGGCCCCAAAAGGGTTAACAATTGTACATTTGGATTTATATCTACATTTCACTTATCTGTTACAAGCAAATTTAGGAAATTTGCTTAGTATATCTGGTATCTTATTTTCATGAATAAGATATCTTGACATGTCACATAGGTTATTATACTGTCTATCTCTGTATTCCTCAATAAGTGGACAATTAAGCACATAGTGTTCAAGACAGTGACCATATGACTGATCACATAATTTGCATTTAGTTTGATCATCATCTGTGTCTCCCAAACTGCCAGAAGTACTTGTAGCCAAGCCTAAGCCTGGCCACTACAACATCAGTCAGTCTGTTCACATTGCAAGTTGCTCCATAAACATGCCCATCTATGCTCACGTTATCACGAGCACAGATAGGCACGTTCATGGAAATTAGATTTGGATTTATATCTACAGTTCACATATCTGTTACAAGCAAATTTAGGAAATTTGCTTAGTATAACTGACCGTCAGTTAAGAGTTAGTTGATAAAGATTAATGGGAATGATGGAACTGGTTTTTTAATTTCAAAATATTGAACTGAAGTTTCAAGCTCGAGGAGCCAATTATTTGAATGGACTTCAAATGCTCATCAGAGAAATTTGTGCGATAGTATTTGGACTAAATTTGGAAACTGTTCAGGCTGTAAAGATTTATAAAACTGGATCAGATTTCCTTCTTTATACTTTTCTTTCAGTACGTCATCTGATTGGAGATCAATAATTTCCATTTGAAACTGACTTAGGAGTGTTTCAACATTGCAGTCAAATTGATTTTGAAACAGCTTTATTTCATGGTTTTTTTCCATCAAGATCAGAAAATCGTTTCTGAAATTCTTTTTGCATGTCATTAATGATTCCTGTTGCAAATGAAGAAAATTCTGCTTCACTTTCTTCATGATATTTTTCACAACCTGGGGAATGAACCAAGTTAGAAACTTTCACCTGCCTTTCAGATAGCATCAATTTTACCCTGAATGTCTGAATAGATCACAAATCAAATTTGTTTCACTTTGCAATTTGAAATTCAATGAATTCATATGGCTTGTCACATCCGAAAAAAATGTCAGTTTCCAAATCCAATCAGTGTTTGGTAAAAGTGTTTCGGGTCGATTCTTCTCTGTGAGAAATTAATAAATTTCCTTTCTGAGCTGAAAGAACCGTGATAGAACCTTTCTACAACTAAGCCATCAAACTGATGTATAATAATTATGGCAAGTCATCGAACTCAGAATCAGTTTCTTTCAAAAAATCACGAAACTGGCGATGATTAAGGCCAAGAGATCGAATGAAATTCACTGAAACAACAGGTTTCAGAATGCAAGACATATCCACATATTTCCCACACATTGCTTGCTGATAGATAACGCAATACAGAAACATGGGCTTTGAAAATTCACCATCCTCACAAGCTTTTGTGATTTGTCCAGCCAAATCTTTCTCCACAAACAAACAAACAAACAAACAAACAAATTTTATTTCATTGCAGATTACATGGGTATCGGAAGTTACAATGTAAATTGAGTGCAAGGAGAGCCACTGACATGCCATGGCATTAGGGGCAGCTTATTCTAGTCCTTAAAAACTATGTACTTAATATTAGAGAAATTTATTGAGTTTATTCTAGTTAAAAATTATTTTCAAAATTACAATATGATGAAATTTTACTGTTTAAATTATTATATAATGATATTAGATCTTAGATTGTTACACGTGTTAAGATTCTTGAATGATAATATGGAATTGAGATTATCTTAAGGAAAATAACATTGAGCATTTTTGACATTAACTTATAATATGAGTAGGGGGTAACATAATAGTAACATATTATTAAAAATTGAGATTATCGTATAGGAAAGTAACAATGAGCATTTTTCAAAGTAGTTTATAGTATGATCATTTAGGTTTGGGTGAGTAGGTGGTTTTGAGTTGTCTTAAATTGATTTTCAGACAAGATTATCTTAATATTTACTGGTAATGAATTCCAGATTCTGGGGCCCTTTATGTGCATAGAATTTTTACATAGGTTGATATGAACACGGGGTATATCAAAAGTGATCTGTGTCGTGTGTTGTGGTCATGGGTCCTATTAAAGTTGGTGAGGAGAGTTTTGAGCAGAGGGTTTATATTAGAGTGTAAAGTTTTATATATGTAGTAGCCACAAGAGTAAGTATGAATGTTCTTTACGGTGAGTAGTTTGAGACTTTTGAATATTGGTGGAGTATGCTGTCAAGAGTGGGAATTTGTTATCATTCTGACTGCGGCCTTTTGTTGTGTTATGAGTGGTCTAAGGTGATTTAATGTTGTTGATCCCCATGCACAGATTCCATAGGTGAGATACGGGTAGATAAGTGAATGATATAGTGCAAGGAGAGCTGATTGAGGTACATAATAGCGTATCTTTGATAATATGCCTACTGTCTTCGAGATTTTCTTGGAAATTTGTTGTATATGTGTTTGGAATTTAAGGCTACTGTCAAGGTGGATTCCTAGGAATTTTCCCTCTGTGAGTCTTGTGATGGGTGTACCATTGAGTGTTATGTTAAGTGGAACATTTGTGGCTTTGTTTCCAAACTGTATGAAGTAGGTCTTGTCAGTATTGAGAGTAAGCTTGTTAGTCGTCATCCATGTTGATATTTTCTGTAATTCGGCATTAACAGTGTTGGCCAGTATAACTGGATTTGGGTGAGAGAAGACATATGTTCTTGCCTCCATCAAGTGTCCTGCATTACAGTTTATTCCACTACAGGTTATATTCTAATAAAAAAAATCCAATTCTTTGAAGATGTCTTCTCCGGTTCCTGTGCTGTGCAGGTTATGTATTGATGCTAATTCTTGTGTGACATTAAATTCATTGTCGACGCCACTGATGAATACCAGGAGTTGTGACGTGTCACTCACATCATTTGATTCATCAAGTACGAGAGAATAAAACTAAAACTTCCTGCTTTGTCTGTAGTTTGATTAAATATATTGCTTCCTATATCCTCACTTCTACGAGCGACAGTATTTGGCGCAACACTGAGGATTTTGAACATATTTGTTTTTTTCTGGATATAACTCTCCCACTGCTTCTATCATACACTTTGATCAGATTTTCATCGGTGAATGGCTTTCCTCTTTTAGCTAACGCATAAGCTACTTTGTAACCTGATCAGCCGGGCTGTGGTTCGTATGTTGGACTGCGTGCGGCCAGCAGTAACAGCCTGGTTGATCAGGCTCTGGTCCAACAGGAGGCCTGATCACAGACCGGGCCGCGGGGGCGTTGACCCCTGGAATTCTCTCCAGGTAGACTCCAGGTATTATGCAGCCCATACCCATCCTATGGGCGGTAGTCAAAAGATTACAGAGGTACATAGTGGGTCCAGGGACTGGACCCCAAAGTTTTGATAGCTGAACTAGTTACAAAAGGTAATAAGTTCTGATAATTCACGTTTATTTCCACTTATACTTGAAGGCCAAGGTGTCCGCTTCAAACTTGTGCTCACTTTCTTTGAATGCTGTCATTCGTGTTTTCATACAACAATGGTCCCACATATCCAAATGGAGTAGGGTATGTGGCTGTTTTTCCAGAAAGAATAACTTATGGATATTTAATAGAGTCAGTCAGCATTTTCTCTGCAGATGTATATGCAATACTTGCTATCGTATGTAATGCAATAATGTATGTTTCCTCTTTCATTACTGTTTCAGACTCCTGAAGTGCATACAAGCTATCCAAAAATTTAATTCCTCACATCCCATTATTCTTTGATTCTTTGTATACAACAGCTATTATATAGTAGTATTTCTTGCAACCCCAAAAAGTGTGCAATACTACGCTCCCACAATAATGGATCAGACACATGACACACGATGGAAAAGTAGACAAATGACACGCACATGTTTGGTGATTCCGGGCACCTCTCCGCAAGGATTATCCTGTTGTAACAGCTCACCATGTATTAACAGACTGCCCGCTCTATCCAAGAGCACCCAGAATGCACTGCCCACATTTTCAACGCTCTAACACGGGTCTCCAACTTGAAATATTTATAAATAGTATAACTAATAAACCATCATTTTCAGTCACTTAAAGTTAAGGATTTTGTTGCTTGTAACAATCTATACATCAAAATTTGTTCAAATTTTACTTTTAATCTTCTTAATTTTTCAGATATACCCTTCAGTTATGGAAGGCAAAACGAAAAGAACAGTGCAGATTGAGTGCCGCTGTTTAAGGCAGATTGAGTGCCGCTGTTTAAGGCAGATTGAGTGCCGCTGTTTAAGGCAGATTGAGTGCCGCTGTTTAAGGAAGACTGAGGCGTAAATTTACATCTTTATACAAGCAGGTGATAAAGCCTTGTGTGTTGTATGCTACGAAAGTTTTGCAATTTTGAAGGAGTACAATGTACGTCGGTACTATGAGGCCAAAATTAAACCAAGTTATTCCCAATTCAAAGAAACACAGCGTTCGGAAAATTTTGAATCAATGCAATGCGGGTTGCTTTCCCAACAAGGTTTTTTTAAGCAGAAGAGAGCTGAAAATTAAGCTTTAACCAGGACCAGTTACAAAGTAGCTTATGCGTTAGCTAAAAGAGGAAAGCCATTCACCGATGGAAATCTGATCAAAGTGTATTATAGAAGCAGTGGGAGAGTTATATCCAGAAAAAGCAAATCTGTTCAAAATCCTCAGTGTTGCACCAAATACTGTTGTTCGTAGAAGTGAGGATATAGGAAGCAATATATTTCATCAAACTACAGACAAAGCACGAAGTTTTTAGTTTTATTCTCTTGCAGTGGATGAATCAAATGATGTGAGTGATACGTCACAACTCCTGGTATTCATCAGTGGCGTCGACAATGAATTTAATGTCACACAAGAATTAGCATCAATACATAACCTGCACAGCACAGGAACCGGAGAAGACATCTTCAAAGAATTGGAATTTTTTTTTATTAGAATATAACCTGTAGTGGAATAAACTGTAATGCAGGACACTTGATGGAGGCAAGAACATGTTTGGTGTGGAGAAAGATTTGGCTGGACAAATCACAAAAGCTTGTGAGGATGGTGAATTTTCAAAGCCCATGTTTCTGTATTGCGTTATCTATCAGCAAGCAATGTGTGGGAAATATGTGGATATGTCTTGCATTCTGAAACCTGTTGTTTCAGTGAATTTCATTCGATCTCTTGGCCTTAATCATCGCCAGTTTCGTGATTTTTTGAAAGAAACTAATTCTGAGTTCGATGACTTGCCATAATTATTATACAGCAGTTTGATGGCTTTTTACCAAACACTGATTGGATTTGGAAACTGACATTTTTTTCAGATGTGACAAGCCATATGAATTAATTGAATTTCAAATTGCAAAGTGAAACAAATTTGATTTGTGATCTATTCAGACATTCAGGGTAAAATTGATGCTATCTGAAAGGCAGGTGAAAGTTTCTAACTTGGTTCATTCCCCAGGTTGTGAAAAATATCATGAAGAAAGTGAAGCAGAATTTTCTTCATTTGCAACAGGAATCATTAATGACTTGCAAAAAGAATTTCAGAAACGATTTTCTGATCTTGATGGAAAAAAACCATGAAATAAAGCTGTTTCAAAATCAATTTGACTGCAATGTTGAAACACTCCTAAGTCAGTTTCAAATGGAAATTATTGATCTCCAATCAGATGACGTACTGAAAGAAAAGTATAAAGAAGGAAATCTGATCCAGTTTTATAAATCTTTACAGCCTGAACAGTTTCCAAATTTAGTCCAAATACTATCGCACAAATTTCTCTGATGAGCATTTGAAGTCCATTCTAATAATTGGCTCCTCGAGCTTGAAACTTCAGTTCAACAATATTTTGAAATTAAAAAACCAGTTCCATCATTCCCATTAATCTTTATCAGCTTTTTCTCATCTGCAGTTCAGTAATTGACTATACTATCAGAGCATTGGCTTATGTTTGACATTTTTACTCATTATATATCATTTCTCAGTGTGAACACAGTATCGTTTCTTCGTATCCGTCACATTTCTCTTTTGTTGTGAATTATATCATGATTACAAAAAGGATCCAGATAAAACTTCTTCATTCAAATTTTATTCATTCATTTATATTTATTTATAAGACTAATTTTTTCTTTGGCCAGTGAAAATGTGTAAAATATACGATGTGACCATCGTAGAGAAAAGTTTGGAGACGCCTGTACACACTAACTGATCTTCTCATTACAAGTTTTATCATTAACTCAGACTCCCACTATAGGTCCATTAATGATACTCGCTTTACACTCCCACTAACCGTAGCCTCCTTTTATTCCTACCCTTACATTTCAATCCTCCATTATATTGTATGACAGATACAAGTGAAGTAATTGCTCTAAAACAGCAACAATGGACTAAGAACACAGTTACTTCTATGATTGCAATGAGGTAATTAATCAAGTACTCGCCTGAGCTTGCTCTGGTCCTTAAATTGTTGACATGGTATTAGCAAACTTGGCTCATGAATATCAGCTTGTGTTGGTGGCGGCAGTCTTTTTTGATCTGTTAAAACAAAAAATACAGGGTTTTCACAAAGTTCACGTTTGTTTAATTTTTGCAACAATTATGAAAATGTGGCTTTCTGCATATGACAGGTGAACTAATAAAGGTTTTACACAGTTTTACAGGTGTCATATTTATACAAATATGAATGTCTAGTGGCTTATAGCACAGTTTATTACACGTTGTGACCAACATATTTGGTGAGAGTTTCTGATACCATCATTTATTCTAGCACTGAATGTTTTACTGTTAGAGCTACTGATATTTGGCTTTCCTTTTTCAATCATTGGAAAATATTAAACGCACACGAGTAATAAAGCTCCTGAGGGATGGGAGGCATTTGGTTTTTATTCAAGGAAGACGATGATAAATCCAGTTATATTTATAAAGAGTTACTTTGAGAGGTGGTACCTAGAAAGCAGTCCTTCACACACCACTTCAAAAATCTTAAGGAATGATATCAGGGAAGCGTGGGAGAGGGAGGGGACTAATCCATGGGGCCATCACCACCAATCCATCCGTCAGTGAACTTAATAATAATAATATCTTTATTTCTACAAGTACAAGGTATACAGGCCTTGCTGGCATCAATGATATACTACTATATAGAAAGCCGCTTGTTATGCAGAGCATTTCAGGCAAATTAGGTCAGTTTTGTCCCAGGATGCAACCCACACCAGTCGACTAACACCCAGGTACCCATTTTACTGATGGGTGAACAAGATAACCGGTGTCAAGAAACACGTCCAATGTTTCTACCCTCGCTGGGAATCCTTTGCAAAATTTTAGTAATGAATTTAATTTGGAAAATTACTTTGTTAATGCTACTTAGTGATATTACATCTCTCTAACCTATTTTTTGGGCAGCAGAACCTGGGTCCACTATCTTGAAAGCCTTTATGGCTGATAGATACTTCCAAATTTATAAGTAATTGTATGCATATATGTACATGTTTATCCAAGTATTATAATATATAATTTTACTACATAGTTACTTAAATCATTCTTGGTACATGGCATCAAAATTTGAAAGATTATAGTTTAAAAATCTAAATAATAATAATAATAATATCTTTATTTACTACAAGTACATGTACAAGGTATACAGCCTAGCTGACATCAATGACATACTACTATATAGAAAGTACCCTTGTTATGCTGAGCATTTCTGGTAGATTTGGTCAGTGTCCCAGGATGCGACCCACACCAGTCGACTAACACCCGGACCCATTTTACTGAGGGGAACATAGACAACAGGTGTAAAGAAACACGCCCAATGTTTCTGCCCTGGCTGGGAATCGAACCCAGGCCCTCGCCCTGTGAAGCGAGAGCTTTAGCCACCAGACCACCACGTAAAAAATAGGTATTTGTGAGGTAAACGTTTTTTTAACGTTTACGTTTAAGCGATTCTGTGTACTGTAATTATTAGTAGACATTATTCTGTGTACTGTAATTATTAGTAGACATTATTCTGGTACTGTAATTATTAGTAAACATTCTGCGTACTGTAATTATTAGTAAACATTATTCTGTGTACTGTAATTATTAGTAGACATTATTCTGTGTACTGTAATTATTAGTAGACATTATTCTGTGTACTGTAATTATAATACATATTCTTTTGTACTGTA
>WNWK01039839.1:0-17258 GCA_009830355.1 Cherax destructor
AAGTCAAGGGCTGACCCAAAGCTGTTGTAAGCCACATCAAAGGGAAAAAAACAGTCAAGGACCAGGTAATCAGGCTGAGGAAGGAAGGTGGGGAGTTCCAAGAAACACCAAGAGGTATGTGGGGGAGCTCAACATGAGATTTAAAAGAGTATTTAAAGGGAGGCAGGAAAAAACCCCCGGAATTAGAATGGGGGGGTACACCAACAAGGTGGATAAATAAAACAACCAAAGGGGGAGCTCACTCTTCACCTCCTTTCACACTCACTCTCTCCCTCCTTTCACACTCCCCTTTCCACCTCCTCCCTCACCTTTACCCCCTCCCCACTCACTCTTCACACTCACTCTAAGGTAGGGTTCCCCAAAAAAGGGAAAAATTTTTTCACTGTTTTTTTTATTTAAACCCCTTTCAGGGTTTTTGACGTTTAGTACATCCAGCACCAGGGTGTTTGACTCTAGTACGCATAATTTTAGCACCCTCAAATCAAGTGGGAGGCATAGGGGTTTAGAGAATGGGTCTGTGCAGTCAGTGTGCACAGTATAAAAAAACCTGCAGTACACAGTGCAAAAGAGGAAAAAAAAATTTGACTGTGTTTTTGGTTTAAAAAAAGCGATTTTTCAGTCAATTTTCGTATGGTATTTATTGTTGTATTCTATTTTCTTGGTTTCATTTGATAGAATGGAAGATATATTACAAAAAAAAGATAATTTTGTTTGGGTTTTTACGATAACAAGTACCTTTAAATTGAGCCAAAATAACAAAAAAGTTTGATTTTTTCCAAAGTTAAGAGTAAACAATCATCCAAGCTTCCCAAAACACATCAACTGATAGTTTAAAATTTTTGCACAAAAAAACCCGATATTATTTATCCCTTTTTCAATGATGCAGTAAGCCCCTTCTTTTATATGTGGGGGTTTGTGTGTGTATTGTTCCAGTCAGGGTTTGTGCCTTTTTTGTTGTCTGAAAATAAATTTAAGACTCTTCTCAAAAACCACCTCCTCACCCTAAACTAAATATTCATACTGTAAACTATTTTCAAAATGCTCAATATTATTATCCCATAATACAATTTCAATTTTACTAATATGTTAATATTATGTTACCCCCTACTCACCAAAACTAAATCCTCATACTATAAATTACTTTCATTTATTACTACTACCTCCATTATTACCCCTCTTTTTGTACCCTTCCCCTGTCTGCCTGCCTATAAATACTCCTTCCACCTGTTCTGTGTTAGTGTGACTTTGTAAATGGTCCAAGTCGGGCCGAGCGTCATCGTAAGCTCCTCTTTTTTTATATGTGCGGGTTGTGTGTGTATTGTTCCAGTCACGGTTTTGTCCCTTTTTTTTGTTGCCCGAAAATAAATTTAAGACTCTTCTCAAAAACCACCTCCTCACCCTAAACTAAATATTCATATGTAAACTATTTTCAAAAATGTCAATATTATTACCCCATAATACAATTTCAATTTTACTAATATGTTAATATTATGTTACCCCTACTACCAAAACTAAATCCTCATACTATAAATTACTTTCAAAATCTCAATGTTTTTCCTTAAGATACTCTCAATTTTATATTACCATCCTCTAAACACTTGTTACCATTTAATATCCATATTGTAATTATAACATTATATCATCATCATATTGTACTTGAAATCAAATTTATAACCAGAATAAACTCAATCAATTTCCCTAATATTATATACATAGTCTATAAGTCATTAGATTAAACTGCCCTAATGCCATGGCATGTCAGTGGCTCTCCTTGCACTTCAGTTTATAATTGTAATCCCAATATCTATGTAAAAGCTCTCCTTGCACTTTAGTTTATAATTTAACTACAAATATCTATGTAAAAATGCAATGAAATAAAATTTACTTTACTTACTTTACTTCTTTTCCAGTCCCCTTCTCAGTAAGAGATGGCCAGTGTGTTAACAAAATCGTACTGCATAAATAAAAGCAGCTTCCTAGCAAATTTAAGATTATGGACCCTTAACATTCCAAAACACTGGTACAACAAAGACGGAATTTATTAACCCTTAAACTGCCCACACGTAGATATACGTTCACTCGCGTAGTGCCCAGTATTTTGAGAAAAAATAAATTTTCTTTTTCTTTAAAATGAAGAGTGCTTTTTGTTTTGTCATTCCCACATTTTGTAATACTACACACTGAGTGCACAGCCCCATTCTCTAATCTCTAGGCAACTCAGGCTTATCGTGGCAAGGTTAAAAGCATTTGAAAACGTAGATCTACGTTCGGTCAGCTATGCGAGTAAACGTATACTACGTGTGGACATTTTAAGGGTTAAACACTGCACCACTGAATGAGTTTTATCAACTTGATAAAACTCCAAGTGAAAACTGTTAATAAAAGGGTTGCTCTGTCTTTGTGACTTTGATTTACCACATGCTGGCTTAGTAACTAGCTAACATTTTGAAACTACTGAATGGTGTTGTGCATGTTTTGTCCACTCAATGAAATTTTTTTAACTAGTCCTATGTTACAGGTTATAAAATTACTTAATCAGAGCAATTAGGTACAATTTTGTTGATTAAATTCAATTTTGCTTTAATTTTCCCTTATGTTGCTTTGTTTTAGCTCTACAGTAATATGGCTCTTGTCTGACCTTTTGTATAGCCAAGTCTTTTAAATGGTGCAGTGATGATGCACACACATACAATCAAAAAACTACACTCCTCTTAATCTGGGTTACAATTTATAAAAAAAGGCACAATAGTGAGGGAACAATACACACAAACCCCAATAAAGGTGGGATTAAGCTTTCGCCCGATTGGACCATTTAAAAAGTCACTTTTAAAAAGTGGGGCCGAAACGTGGGGACTCCCCCCTTTTTATTTAAATTTTTCTTTTTAAATTTTTTGTACCATACTGTAATACTCATATGAAAAAAAAATTAAAAATATTGCATGGACCAATGACCGGACATTTAATAAGTAATATAAAATTTAAACTTTTTAAAAAACCCACTGAAAAGGGGCTTAACCCGTGGCAAGTGTGTCATAAAACTCCAGGCCAGCATAAAAGCCCTGCCCAGCTCCTACACACGCTGGCCGGGGTTTTAAATCATTTCCCAAGAATCCCCACCCATACAGTGTTTTGTTTGCAATCGTGTCATTCGTTTTTGTGATTATTTAAAAATAAGTAACCCAAAAGAAGAAACATTTCCATCCTCATTCCATCATTGTCTTCCCAAAGGGGAAATGATATACAGTTCAGATGCCTTTCCCTACTGAATTATCTCCACCCCCCCTTCAGAAAAACTATACTACAAATAATGGTGTGTTATATATTATCTTGTACAAAGAATAATGCATTGTACTGGGTACTGATAAAAATTTAAAGTTCACATTCCATGACAAACAACTATAAATCAGGTACCTTTATGTCTTCCTCCATTTCATGTTCAGTGCTTTTGTGATGTTTTCTTAAATACTGAACGAGGAAAACTATCAAATTTGCCCCTTCCTCTTTTTTGGGCCCTTTGGGGAACGAACAACATCTTTGGTTTTCCCAGTTGATAAATTTTCTTCCCATCCTAATAAAAAAACACATGTGAGATAATTATTTCCATAATTGATGTACATATGACACCCTGAATAATGTGTATACCTAATGCCCAGTAACAACATTTAAAGATAATGTATCAAATTTTGTCAAAACCCTCCCTTCTCCATGGAGAAGTGGTTGGAGAAGTGGAACAGAATTTTTCCTTGTAACAATGCGTGTCGTAGGGACTACAATCCCGGGGAGAAAGGGACATCCCCTTCTCCTGCATACATTGCTAAATTTAAAAGAAAATTTTATTTTTTTTTACTATGATGAGGAAAAAAAAAGATTAGGTGATAAAAGTTTGGGATATGTTGGGGGGAGAGAGAATGGGGGAGGTGAATGTATGTATTCAGATATTTAGGGGGGGCTGTCAAAATGGGTCATGAGGGGGGTTAACCAGAATTGATAAGAAAAAGGGTAAGTGGTGACTTAGAGTCTGTGGAGACAAAAAATTTTGTCCGGGGGCAAAGGGAAGAGAGTACAGTGGCCCCCTGACTTTGGGTGGTCTGAGTATGGGTCAATTCGATTTTTGATGGTTTTTTGGGTCAAATTTTCCCCCCCACGTCTTTCCCCTGACTTCGGCCCGGTACCAGACCCTCGCCTGCCCGCGTTTGGCCTCGCCACAGGCATCTTGAGCTTCAGCGTTGTTTTCCATTGAGAGCATTAAATCGCTCATTCAAACATTTAAATTATTGTGTTTATTGCTGGTTTAGTGTTTTCACTGTTAAAAACTGGGTCCAAAAAAAGTTTACAAGTTGATAAAAGGGTATAGCACCCCGCGATAAAGTGTAAAATAATTAACAATTATGCGATAGAAAACGACACATGAAACTTAACTCCTACATTGTTGTTTTAGGAATATGGGGGGACCATTCCCCCAAGGGAAAAAAGGATTGATGACCGATGACATCGGTGAGATGAGAAGGAAGAAGGAAAATTTTGGAAAAGGATGGGAAGGGGGAGGAGGAAGGGGGTGGGAAAAGACATCCCCAACCCCGGGAGCAAGGGGTACGACGTTGCGGTCTTGAAAACAGTTCGGGCGGGGTGACCCTAAAAAGGTGCGATGGGGGCGGCAGGAGCAGGGCGAACTTCGTGAGGGTTTTGGTGGGGTTTATTTGATCATTTCCCGGCAACTTGTATTTTTCGCGTAAAGCAATACAGTACTTAAATGATTGGTCATTTTTATGTTAGCAGGCTGGGAGGACTGTCGAGTTTGATGATGAACAGTAGGGGCGATTTGGGAGTCCGTCTTGGGTGGTGGAGAAGTTCAGGGGCACGCAGGGCGTTAAACGGTGGAGAAGTGAATAGGACCCAGGAATGAGGGGGTTCAGGGGAGAGTGGTATTGGGTCTTAAAGGGGCGAGTTAAAGAAAAGGGCTGATTGGTTTATGGCAGGTTTTTGGGGTTTCACATTGGGGGAGGTGGCTGTGTTTACTGGTAGGGAGGCAGCTGATTGGCTTTGGAGTGGGGGAGGGCGGGAGGAGCTCTCTTTGGGTTTTGGGCGGGGCTCAGTGTAGATGTTGGTGGTGGGGGGGCAGCTTGGGAGGGTTTCAGGTGGGGAAACAAAACGGGTGTTTTGTTTTATATCAGAAGATGGTGGAGAAGTAAAAATTTTAATCCCCTTTTTTTTCTTTTAAGAGTTCTTAATGGAAGTGTTTAAAACCAGGGAAAAGAACGTTACATGTGTGCATAAACAACAGTAGTAGATGGTGGTTTGGGGCACTGGAGGGGCGATGTTGGTAGTAGTAGGTTGCGTAGAAGCTTGGAGAATTTTTGTTGTGGAGCAATTTTTTAATAAACATAGGTGGGGTTTTAAAGATGACTTTTTTTTTGTGCTTTCTTGGGTTTTTTCATAATGTCTTTTCGAGTGGGACATTTAGCAAAGGGTGTGGTGATCTTTTTTTTTGTTGAGGGTGGTGTTGGTGGGGCGGCAGTGCATGATCTAAAAAACATGTCCTTCACTACTACATGTGTGCAAAAATTCTTTTCCTTCACAGGACACCGGGGTTTTATGCATAAAGTAACAGGTCCAACAGTGGGAAAAATAGGGAATTTCAGCTTCGATGCAGGTAAATGTAAATATTTCTTATTTATATAAATGTGATTTTTTTCAACAAGTGGGTTTCCCCCCGGAAGGGGGACCCAAAAAAAAAAAAATCCCCAAAAAAAAATACATATCATTCAACACTTTCACCACACTCACATAATCCCCTTTGGGGGGGTCAGTCGATAAATGAGAATAGTCCCCCCCAGCTTACTATCCCAGCCCCCCCTTTTAAAATGCAGGCATTGTATTCCCATTTCCCGGGACTAAGCCCAACTAAATAAATTAACTGGTTTACCTGAACCCCTTCACAAAATGTTCCCCTGCTCCATTCCAACAGATCGCTTCCCAAAAAACCATTCGTTCCTTCACCCCTTCAACACGTCCACATGCTTGCTGGAAGCCCAACCCCCTCGCCCAAAAACCTCCTTTACCCCCCCCTCCAACCTTTTCTAGGCGACCCCCACCCCCCTTCCCCCCACAGATTTATCGTTTCCCAAATCATTCTACTTTTATCCATTTTCTAAATGACCAAACCATTCAACAACCCCTTTACCCCTGACAAATACTTTTAGTAACCCCACCTTCTCTAATTTCCCCATTCCAATTTTTTCATAAAATTTTAACCCCACATTGCCTTAGACAGGACATCTCCCGCCCCCAGCCTCCCCCCTCGCTGCAGCATTTGAACCCATGCCACACCCATATAAGAGGGGTACCACTATCTTTTTAAAATTCCCTTCTTTTTCCATGGATAAGTGTGAATATTTCTTATTTATAAAAAAGTGTAAATATTTCTTATTTATAAATTAAAAAGTAAATATTTCTTATTTTTAAAATTTAAAATGTAAAATTTTTTTTATAAATTATGTACATTGTTTGGTGAATATGGTGATGGCCCTGCTGCCACCCCCCACGGCTTATGGTCAGTGGGCCTTATAAACCCCCAAAAAACACACAACCAGTCCTTACATTTGAAATGACATGTTTTATTCATTCTATAGTTTATATCATGTTTCTATTTATTAATATTGTTTATTATGTCATATTAGATGAATTGTGCTAGATAAATAACTGTAGAGTTTATTTATTGTCATATTAAGGACATTCGCCTGCCCCCAAACAAACTCCCCCCCCATATGCCAACAAGAGTCTTAAAAAAAGGTAAAAACATTTAACTTTTCATTTGTCCATTAAAATCACCCCCTAAAAAAAAAGACTCGGAGGAGATGAACACCCCCCCAATAAAAAGCAGGAGCCCCCAGACACTGAGAGAAAACAAAACTGTGTCCGGGGCCCAAGCTTTTCCCCGCCCCCCATATGGGGTTTACCAAAACCCCCCTGGTGTTTCAAGGGCCTGGACAGGCATATTTGGGGCGGCCAATAAAACCTTTGATCAGACCCCGATCCACCATGAGGCCGGTCTCAGACCTGGCCGCGGGGCGTTTACCCCCCAAAAACCCCTCAGGTAAACTCCAGGTATAATTTTTTTTCAACTTTTTTTCTATTTTGGTCATCTAACACAATGCAAAGAATGTACTTATGTATTTCAAATGTTTCATGTAATATCCTCAAAAAATGAAAAAAAATCACAGTTTGTTTATTGGGTAATCCTGGGGAAATAGATATTACTTAGTTTTTTTTGTAGCTGAATTCCAATGTTAGTATCATGAAATTGTGATAAATTTGGAATAAATTATTTTTACTCTTGCATACCCTGTTTGCTGGTAGGAAAGCGGTGGGGAACAACAGCTCCTGGTTTCAGTGTTTATTATACTAATAGGCATATTGTACATTGAAAAGCCACCCCTATGCATTTAAACCCATGATGCAATGTGGGATTTGGGTCAGAGTTTTTTTCAAATGTATGAATAGTCATAGAAGCCCCAAAAGAGTTAAGCTAAGGTAAAAAATATTAGCAGGTTGCAGATGTGAAGGTAAAAAAATTTGTGAGTACTAGTATTTGGACACAGTCATCAGTTGTGTACTATAGTATGTTGGAAAAGTCATCAGTTGTATAGTATGCGGGACACAGTTTAAACACTTTCAAGTTTTTATTCATTTTTTTTTTTAACACATGGGCCTTTTCCCCACTGGGGCGGGTGACCAAAAAGAAAAAAAAAAAAAAAAAGAAAAAACTTTTATCTTAAAACACTTTCACCATCACTAATACATAATCCTGTCTTTGCAGAGGTGCTCAATCGACAGCAGCGTCCCCCAAAATTGCCAATATTCCAAACCCTTCCTTTAAAGTGCAGGCTTTTAAGTGGACCTGGGTTTGGATTAACCGCCCAGAGAGTCTGCGGAAAAACCGAAACCATTTTCCCCTAAGAAATAATGTAAACCAATTAACCGTTCCCGACACCAAAAATATTAACAAAAAAAAATTTTTTTTAAAAATTAAATATGGATTTACATACAAAAAAGAATGACAAATCAATATAAAGCAAAAAACAACATCACAAAATTTTAAAGATTTTGTTGGTGTATGGAAGATGGGGGGGGAGAGGGAGGAGAAGTTTTTTTTTGGGAAAGGGGAAATCCTTTCCATAGAGATTTTAGGACCGAGTCCTTACCCAGGGTTATTTCCCCTTCTCTTTTTTTTTTTAATGGCATTAAGACCAGCTTGGGGTCACTGGCCGCTGTCCCCAAAAAATTTTTTCCTGGGGCTCTGTTTCTGGCGTTCTAAGATTTGCCAAAAAGGGGACAAGGCATTATCATTGAACATGTCGCAGACAGGGCCTGAAACAATTTTTGTTAGGGTGATTTTCCCTCCAAAAATGTTTACCTCCTAACTTTGCACAAATGCCCTTAATTTTTGAAAAAGGGGCACCTTCTTCCTCTCTTTCCTCCTCCTGTTGCTGTGCAGATAAAGGGTCTTGCAGCCCCTTCACTGTGGTCCTCCACCAACTTTTCCCACATCCTCGCACACACACCCAAACCCCCCCGGGGAATTTCCCCAAAATTTCCACAATACATTCCACAACAGGCATAGGGTCGACGGGGGTCAGCCTCAAACCCTTCAAAATCCTTTTTCCCCCCTTTTTTTTGATTTTTTTTTTAATTCTATCGTGTTTCCACCTTTTTTCCAAAGGGCGGGCACTGGGAGCTTTTTTTGAGCCCATGGTGGCATTAGCATTTAAAGAAAAAACAATGGTTTCAAATGTTTCGATGAACTTGGGGGTAATGCCCCTCCCCGAAAAACAATGCCAGACGGGACTTTTGAAAGCGTCTGGGAGGCTGTTCCCGTGCAGCCACTGGGACATTTCGTACAACCCCCAAAATAAGGGAAATCAAAAAAACAAAGGCTATATTTTGACAAAAAAGTTGAAAATAACCAAAATTCAAAAACCAAGGGTCCACTGTATTTCCCCTTTTTCCCGGGAATCAAGTCCAGCAACTTGGGTTTCCCCGAATCCCTTTTTACAAAAAAATTACTCTTCCACCCCCTAAAGCTCATTTAGGTCCCAAAAAAATTTGTCTCCATTCACTCCCAACACGTTCAAACACACTTCCTGGAAGGGCCCAAACCCCCCGCCCACAAAACCCCCTTTTCCCCCCCCTCCAACTTTTTTTTGGGACGTCCCTCCCCCCTTTCCCTTCCCCCACAGATTTAACGCTTTTCCCAAATCATTCTACTTTGTTCCATTTCTCTAAATGACCCAAACCACCTCCCAAAACCCCCCTTCAAACCCCTGACTAATACCCCTTTTTGTAACTCCACCCCTCCTAATTTCCCCACTCCGAATTCTCTTCATTTTTCACCACACATTGCCCTTAGACACGACACTCCCCTGCCTCCAGGCCCCCTGCAGGGATTTACAACCCATGCCCCCCCCACCCATAAAAGTGTGTTGGTACCACTATGCTCCGAATTTTCCCCTTTTTTCCTTTTATATCTATACATATGTATTTTTTTTTTTAAATTTGTTAATTTGAAAAAAATTTAAATATTACTTCCCATTTTTTTTTTTTACCGGGGCACAAAAAATCACAAAAAGGGAGCCGGGTGCCATTTTTCAATCTTGCGTAACAGAGCCATAAAACGTTTCTGAAGGGGGAACTCTACCTGTGGGTAGAAAAAAATTTTAAAATGGGTATACAGAAACATTTATTTCAAAACATTTGGTATCCAACATTCAATTTAAAAAATATTTTCTTAATGGCAACCCCATAAAAAATTTTTGATCAGGTTTACAATTTTGGCCCCTGTTTTCCCCCATGATGTTTCTTTTAAAATCCTCCTATTATAATCGATAAGTATCATGTCTCTATCTATCTATCTACAAAAAAGTAAATTGTCAGCATTTTTTTAAAACTATTTCAAAATGAAAATTTCTGTCTAAGTAAAATTGGTAATTAGTCAGAACTGCATAATTTATGAATTTTTTTAAAAATTTAAAAATTTACAGTAGCCCCTCATATTAAAAGGATTTATTTGGCATTTTTTGGGTTTTACACTACTGAAAAAATTTTAAAAACTGCACCGGGGTTAAACAAAAGGATCGTTTCTTCGCCCTTGGGGTAATCGTCAGGTGTTTTGGAAGCCCTGATTATTTACCACTTAAGAACCCTCTTTTTTTTGGGAAAGGTGTAGAAAAAAACCCCTTCCCCAGAATTTGGAAGTCAAACTAGTAAAAGCAGGGAATGACAGAAAATTTATTGACGGGTTTTTTAAGCATCACTTTATTCCTGAAGTAAGTTTACCTGCACAGCAAAAACCCTTTTGCATTAAAGGTTTCCCCATTCTTGAAAACCCCGTCTCATCCAGAAGCTTTGCTGGATGTGATCCCAATGAAAAAGTTGTATTTTTACCTCCAAATACTTTTAATACCCCCATGGATCAGGGAGTTTTTTTGGGTCTTAAATGAATACACAAAAAGTGATGAAAAACAACATTATCAATTTTTTTTTGTAAGATTTTGGATGTTTTTTTTTTTGGGGGGGGCCCTGGGAACAAAACCCCTTTTTTTTCCCATAAGTTTTTTAGTTTTATTCACAGATTTATCTAACATGGCACTTTCAAAAAATAACTACCATGTAATAAGGGCTACTGAACAAAAAAATTCTTTTTTGCAAAAACCTAAGCAATTAACCTCACATATTTTTAAAAAGTTTAAGAAAGTGATTTAGGTTGATCCTACTAACCTTATTTTGGGTGTCTAAATTTATTAAGTATTATTTAACCTTTCCCCCTATCCGACCCCAAATTTATATTACCCCCGGGTTCCACTTTAAAAAAGGTACTGACAAAAAGTAAAAATTTGGTGGGTTTAAAAATTATGCTAAATTACAGTCGGGGGTTTTGCTCATCTGAAATTTTTGGGTTCTTTTAAACAATTACACTGCTCCATTTCGCCCCAAATTCCTACCCTTTTATTATATGTCTTCCATTCTATTGAATAAACACAAAAACTGCCAATTTTTCCCTTCCCTATACTAAAAAGTACAATGGTACCCGACTTACGATTTTTTTTCATTCCGGGAAATGCTTTTCCCTTATTACAAACAATTTACCCTAAAAGGAATGATGAAAAAAATAGACTAGCCCTTTTTTAGACCCCCCAAATTACACTTACAAAAGCATTTAAAAAAAAAAACTTCAAAAGGGTGTGTTTGGGGGGCCCTTAAATCGAAGGGGACCACTGTACACAGAATTCCTTAAATTTGGGCCCATTTACACAAAATTAAAAATCCAATTTTAAAAAAAGAATGCAAAAAAAAACATTGCAGACACTTCCCGCCACTAAAACAACTTTTTCTCTGTTCATTTTTCCCTCCCCAGGTGTCACCATATTAACTTGCCCTTCCCTTCAGAATTCATAATCACACAAAAAAAAGAAGATTTTGCCCCTTTTTCCCCGATAATAAAAAAAATAACCAGGGAAATTTAAAGGTTTTTGGTTTTGGAATCCCAATAATTTAATCAGACCTATTTAAACCCCTTTTTTGAACAGGCCTTCCCCGGGAAAAATGTTCCCGGGGTGAAATTTTTTTGGGAAAAAAAAAAAAAATTTTTTCTCATGGAATGATAGAGAATTTTTTTTCCATCCTTTAAAGCCCACCAAAAATTAAATTTAGAAAACTAATGGAATTAGCTTAAAATTTCGGTATTGGGTGACATTTTCACATCAGCAATTTCCCCCCTTTGAGCCCTATTTGAAAATTCCCAAAGTTTCAGTCACTAAAATTATAGCTATTTCCTTTGAACTCCATTTCTTCATCGGGTGAGGCAAAGGAAAGCCCTTTTCCAATTTTAACTACCCAAAATAGTGGGCAAAAAATGGCAATTTAGCCAATTTTACACAAATTTCAACGATGCCAATTTCAAAAATAAATAAAAAGGCGAAAATTCCCCACTAAAAACATCTTCCTTTTTCTTTGTCTGTCTCCAGGCCCCCCCCTTTCATTACTTTTGGCTTTTTTAAATTTTTTATTCTCAAAAAAAATAGAAGATTTACTGTTATGTATCCTTTGCATCATTTTTATAAATGGTATAAATAATATAAAGAGCATTGGCCTGAATATTAGATTCGCCAGTTGATGTATATTGGGAATTGATTTTTTTTATTTCTTGAACATCGTAAAAAAAAACATTTTGCTACCTTTTAGCCCCAATTTTTAAAGGGACTTGTCACTGTCAAACTAATCAAAAAACATTTTATTTCTGTAATATATCTTCCATTCTTAAAAGAGACCAAGAAAACGAGAATATATCAATAAATACCATACGAAAATAGACTGTAAAGTTGTTTTTTTTAAAAAAACAGAGTTTTTTTTTCTTTTCATTTTGCAGTGTTTCAGGATTTTTTTTTTTACTGCGCACACTGACCACATGGACCCCCTTTTTTTTCATATGTAGGGGTAAACCGAGTTTTTCCCCCTTAATTTTGGGGCCCCTTGGGGAAATTTTCGATACTAGTACGGCACCCCCCCCTGCTAGAAAAACGTATAGTATGGCCCTTTCCCTGAAAAAGTTTAAACCCATAAAACTGACCAGAAGGTGTGGGGTTACACTTTCTTTTAACACGTCGCTTTCCACCGGGCATGGGGCCCCAAAACGAAAAACAAAATTTCTCCTTTTTTCATTTAGTATTCCCCCCTTTACAGGAGGGGTTACTAGCCCCTTGGGGCTAGTAAAAAAAAAAAAAAAAAAATTTCTGCTATTTTGAGCCCAATTTCAAACTACTTCTGGTGTTAAATAAAACCCAAAAACATCTTTTTTTCCCGTAAATGCCCTTCCCTTCAATCAAATGATCCAAGAAACAGCCAATAAAACCATAAAAACCATCATAAAAAACTTCAAAAAACTATTAAAAATAAAATACATGGTCAGTTTTTTTTTCCCCTCATGCAACAAAATAGGGGGGGGTTTTTTTATACTGTGCAAACTCCTCCAGACCCCTTCTCTCATATCTAGACCAAAATTTACCACCCCAGTTTATCTGAGTAAAGTTGAGCTCAACAAAAGAACTATACAAGGGGACCCTGGCCTCATTGATGTAGTTCTGTGGGGACACCCAGGGAAAAGGGAAGTTAATATAAACGAATAAATTTATTGTTTTGTTAGAAAAATTTTACGGGAATTACTGAAGTAGTTTCTGAAATAGTTTTTTAATTTTTCCCAACCAAAACAGTGTTTCATTAAATTTCCGGGGGGAATAGCATTTTTAAAGTCCAAAAATACCCCACCCCAGACTTGTCAATGAGACAAAATATCATGCTGGCCTTGAAAATTTAAGCAAGACATCTCAGGATTTTCCAAAAGGGTACTGGCTACATCTTAACTAGCTTTCTAGGAGTGTGAGATAAGCAGTTTGTGTCCATGGGACCACTGTGCCCTGTGGTCTCAGTAAAATTTTCAAACATTTTTTGGGTATTGACAAACTAATATGGGCAGGAATTGTGGGGGAGATAATTGCAGATCTCATTGGATTATAAAGGAAATATTAGAAGCCACTGATGAGTGTGAGTGCCTAGTGGGGAACTGGTTGCATTGGGTTTCCCTTTTTGAGAACAGTATTGATGTCACGCCCACCCCAAAAGTACTTCCGGGGAAGCCTCGAAAAATTTTTAAACCTTTAAACCCGTCATAACATCCCCTAGAATTGCTGTTATTATTTTCCCGAATTTTTCATGCATTGGGGCAAAGGCTTTTAAGCAAGACAGTGCCCTTGCTACCCACAAAATCTGTTCAGTGGCTTCATCCCTATGGATCCCCTTTTCTTCAATGGCGGGCCCCAGGGTATCCTCAGATTTTGAACCCCACGGGAGAACCACTGGGCGGGACAGAAACCCTTTTGGAAAAGGATATCAGCCCTTTCCCCCGCTTCAGGACACTATATCTGAGTCATGGAGATCGTTCCCCCCCAAACCCTGAAGAATATGTTTTAAACCCCCTTTGACTTTTTCCCCAAAACCCCAAAAGTGTTTTCTGTCATAAAATATTTAAAAAAAAAAAAAAATTTTATGAAATGATTTTTTTCCCCGATGGTGATGACACCAAAAGCACAAAATTTAATAAAAAACTTGGGAATTTTTTTTTCCTGAAAGTTAGAATTCAGCAATATGTATGCATCGGTGATTTCCCCCCATTTTGGGAGCCCTATTTTCAGCCAATGCCATTTTCCAGTCGACCAAACTCATAGCTATTTCTTTAGAACTCCATTTTTTCTATTGATTGAATACAAGAAACCACCCATTTTGATTTCCCAAATACCCAATAAAATGGTCAGAAATTTGGGAATTTGATCAATTTTACACAAATTAAAAAAATGCCAATTTCAAAAAAGGGTCCAAATGAACACTACGAAAATTCCTGGCACTAAAAAAAAAATTTTTCTGTTCATCAGTCACGTCTCCCGGCCCCCCTTATATTACTCTTTCTTTTTATTTTTTTAATTTTTATTCACAAAAAAATAGAAGATTTTTCTGTTATGCAGACTACTGCATTATTGAATAATTGCATAAATAAGTCAACCCATTCGTGACTTTTATTAGAATGGCTAGTTGAACACTTATTGAACTAGGGATGTCATTTTTTTCCTCTTGAACATCGGCAAAAAAAAAAACTTTTCCACTATTTTGAGCCAATTTAAAGGTCCTTTTCATGGGAAAAACCAAACCAAATTATTTTTTTTTTAATATGTCTTCCATTCTATCAAATGAACCAAGAAAACGAGAATACAACCAAAAATACTATAAAAATAAACCTCAAAGTCGGGTTTTTAATCCAAAAACACAGTCGGAGGTTTTTCAATTATTTGGGCTGCAGGTTTTTTTTATACTCCCCCTTTTGCCCCCTGACCCATTCTCTCACATGTGGACCTACCAGTTTCCCACTTGATTTAAGGTGTTAAAAAATTTTTGGGCGTATTAATTTTAAAAAACATTTGGCCTAATTCCCCTATAAAACAGTGGTACCACTTACGATATTAATCCGAGAAGGCATTTTTTTAAAAAAAACAATCTTTTACACGAATAAATTTTTCCCCCATAAGAAATAAGGGAAATAAATTTAATCCGTCCAAGATTTCCCAAAAAGTAGTTAAATAAAATATTTTTAGAATTTTTGACATTAAATAATACAGAATTTAATAAAGAATACCTAAATACACATGAAAATATTGTACAAAACTGTCACTTACATTTTTGAAGAGTTGTTGATGTGGGGGAGGGGGGGGGAGGGGAAGAAGGGGGGTAGTATGCTAGTGTTTAAGGGGGAAAACCCTTTTCCCTTAACACTGCAGGTAACCAATTCTTTTTTTGGGGTTACTTCCTTTTTTTTTGAAGTACACCCCTGCATGAATTACACTCCCAAAGTTCACTTTTAAGAATGCTCACTCCCCAAGAATGTTTTTAAATCCCTGCATGCCTCTACCTCCCTGCATCCTTGCTACCTCCCTGCATCCTTGCTACCCTCTGCATCCCTTCCTCCCCCAACACTTCCCCCCATCCCTGCCACACTTCCTGCATCTTTGCTACCTCCCCATCCCCGCTCCTCCCTGCATCCCTCCCCACTCCCTGCATCTTTGCTACACTCCCTGCACCCCTGCTACACTCCCCTGCATCCCTCCCAACACCCCCTGCACCCCTGCTACACCCCCTCATCCCTGCTACCCCCCCTGCACCCTTTACCTCCCTGCATCCCCTACCTCCCTGCATTTTTGCTACACTCCCTGCATCTTTGCTCACTCCCTGCATCCCTGCTCACCCCCTGCATCCCTGCTACCCCTGCACTTTTACACCCCCTGCCTCCCTGCTCACTCCCTGCATCCCTGCTACACTCTCTGCATTTTTGCTACACCCCCTGCATCCCGGGGTCCCCCCCCGCATGCCTGCTACACCCCCTGAAAAAATCCCTTCCCCTGCACATTCTTTCCAGGCTTGGCACTGGGAGCTTTCGGGGCCCCGGGGGCTTTTTTGGCGTTGCAAGCACAAAACAGGGGGAAAAAATGACAATATACGGGTTTGGGAATGGGGGGTGTGGGGGGGTGGTCGTTTCTCACTTGAAAACAAAGCACACTGACGCCCCTGGGGGGGTCAGGGGGCCCCAAAAAGGGGGACCCCCCCCGGGTAAATGTCTTTTAAAAAAGAAAACATCGTAGTCCCCCACATTTTTACGATAAATATCTGTTAGGGGAAAATAACGTAAAATGAAAAACCCTTTAAAAAACCGGGTACCACTGTCGACAAACGGGCCCGGTTAATCACCCCCTAGATGGTTAAAAGGATGCCCCAAAGGGAATGACTATTTTGGGGTTTTCGGATTTTTTTTTTGGGGGAGATATTTTAATGACGAGCAGTGTAAAAAAAGCACTTCAAAGGGGTCCCCAGTACAGTAGAACGTCATTTAGACGAGATTATTTTTGGCATTACGTTTAAGTTTTAGACATAATCATCTTACCGACGTAAAGATGATATTACATGGTTCGGCAGGAAAAAAATTTTGAGCGCAGTCGCCCCGCGGGGGGTTAAACCATTGAGTCAGTGGGGTCCCCCTAAGGGTGGCTATGAGCCCATCAAGTGTTTAATGCCACGAGACAAGTGTTTTCTTGGGAAAAAAATGCCAACAAAACTTATATCAGTCAGCAAAGAAAAGTGCCCAGGGTTCAAGACAGCAAAAGGGTCACTTACCCCTTTTCCTTTTTGGGAATGCATCAGGTGATTTAATGTAAGCCCAAAAGGGTTTTTTTACGTTTAAAAAATTTCATGTTTGAGGAAAAGGGAATTTTTTTCTTCCTGCAAACTGTAAGTTTATTCAGATACCGGGGGCCCGGGCTGGGGTCTCGGCCCCCGCAACCACTGGGGGGAGGGAGTTACATACATTTTCATAAAAAGATATGTGGGGGGAACCCAGGGTAACCCAAAAAGTCAATGGAAAATAAGTCACCTGACTTTTTTGGGGTTTTCCTGGTTCTCCACATATGCCTGATTTATAATCTTCCAAAATCTGTGTATACCTTAAAAAACTTTTCGGGTTTTTGGGGGAAAAAAAAATAACCATTCCCACAAACAGCCTTGTTGTTGTTCAGCGGACCCAACCCCCCTTTCCCCGCCCCACGGGCCCCCCTCATCCCAGCATTGATTTTTTACACGCGTTTCCGGGTACAAAACCGCTGTGTTTTGAAAAC
>WNWK01039840.1:0-17258 GCA_009830355.1 Cherax destructor
TGTGTCAGTGACTTGCCTCCCCGTTTTAAATTTGCTATAGCCAAAAATGTCCAACAAATTTGGCCCTCAAGATTTCATGGTATAGGTGGACTAGACACAAAGCCATCTATCAGTGTCAGAATGCACTTTGGAGTCAGTCAGTAGCTATAGTGAATCCTGAGATGTCCTGTTTCAAGTTGCAAGGCCAGCATCATTTTGTCTCGTCAACAAAAGTACCAGAGTAGGGTATTCTAGTATTTTGGGCATTAAATTATGTTGGGTGCCCTCCACTCAGTGTACTTGAATGATGAGCAATGTGTTGCTTGAAATGTTGTGCATTCTAGGGGCTCTTCGGTGATGTACGTATATGTATGTTATGAAAAATTGAACTTTGAATTCAAATTTGAAAGCTTTAAGATGTTTTCCCAGTGTAAGGAGAGAGATACTGTTCACCACTTAATATGAATCATGAGGTGTACCATGCACCGACAGTTGACATCTACTTGGAACAGGTCAGCTGGCAAAAGTTACACATTGTTCTTAAACCCCTCCTAGTTCAAATTTATTTTAAAATACTGTTTAACAGTTTTTGAGAGCGTGCTTTATTACACACTTCAGATCAGTTCTCAATTTCTTTAGCATTAAGTACTTAGTCAATAACTCTTTAGAATAAACTGCCCCTAATGCCATGGCATGCCAGTGGCTCTCCTTGCATTACAGTTTTATAATTGTAACTACCAATAACAGTGTACACTTGTAACATGCATCGAAATAAAAATATTATTATTATATATTATTATTATGTACAGAAATGTTTTTACAGGTTTTCTCTAAATTAGTAATGTATAGAGAAAACTTCAAGCAAACTAAAATGCCTCATTTAAATTAGTGCCCAGTTCAAGACTGTAGTGTCTCCTATAGAACCTTCATTTACCTAGTCTACCACAAAGCCTGCATTTACATCATTTTATTGGTATACATTACCAGTAAGCTGATGAGTAAGATATTTTGCAACATTTAGGTACTGTATCTTTATTCATAAAATGTTTCACTTACACAGCAGGCTTCATTAGTCTAATAAAGAGGTGATAACCATACTGGAGATGTAGAAATGGAGAGGTAGTGTGAGAGGTGATCAGTCCCACTGCCTTGAAGATGATCAGTCTCTTAGCCTAGACAGAGGCATGAGGCCAAAGGCTTGTATACTCTTATTTATCATATGTGGAAAAGTCCTTAGTTATGCAATGTTGGAGTGTGAGCAAAGTAACATTTATGAAGGGATTCAGGGAAACCGGCAGGCCGGACTTGAGTCCTGGAGATGGGAAGTACAGTGTCTGCACTCTGAAGAAGGGGTGTTAATGTTGCAGTTTTATAACTGTAGTGTAAAGCACCCCTCTGGCAAGACAGTGATGGAGTAAATGATGATGAAAGTTTTTCTTTTTCGGGCCACCCTGCCTTGGTGGGAATCGGCCGATGATCTTACACAGGTGATGACACGGGACAGGAAATGGGTCTCATCCTGAATCCATCCAAATGTGAAATCATCTGTCAATCAACAAGTGATAGATGCAGTGTTATCAAAACTACCAGGAGCAACAGTCATTGCCCCTACTAATAGTGTCTTGCTTGGAGCACCTCTGGGAAGCGAGGCCATTGACACAATTCTCAGGAAGAAACTGGAAGAATTGAGGAGAATGGAACAACGAATAGGCAATCTTGACACCCATGATGCCTTGTACCTTCTCACAAAATGCTTGAGTCTGCCCAGGTTGACATATTTCCTAAGATGTGCTCCTTCATATGATAACCCTATACTGCACGAATATGACAGTATCCTGAGGCAGATCTTTACTAAAGTACTTAACCTTACTCTAGAAGATGGGCAGTGGGACCAAGCTACACTCCCAGTCAGACTAGGAGGCATTGGTGTCCGCAAGTCATCTCAGATTGCTCTACCTGCTTTCCTGTCTTCATGCATTGCATCCAGAGGGCTTGTATCAGCAATTCTCCCTGAACATCTTAGGGACACGATTGGCATCCATGACCAAAAGTTCGTTGATGGAGCCAGGATCTGGGATAACCTAACAGGCTCTGAAACCAGGCCTGCTCCCCCCAACAACTACAAACAGTCGCACTGGGATGGCCCAGTAGTAGAGAATATAGCCTCAGCAATGCTTCAGAGTGTGTCAGGGAAGGATAGAGCCCGCCTCCTTGCAGTGAGAGCTCCTCATGCAGGGGGCTTTCTTTTGGATGTTCCCAACTCCAGCCTTGGACATGCCTCGACCCACAGACCATCCGCAGTGGTGTTGCCCTTCGACTTGCCGCCCCCATTCTCGCCGAACACAGGTGTATTTGTGGCAGTGAAGCAGCAGACCGATTCGGGTACCATGGTCTTGTGTGTCGTAAATCCGAGGGAAAGATTGCAAGACATGAAGAGGTTAATAACATTATCAAGAGGAGCCTCACAACAGCCGGATGCCCAGCAGTAAGGGAACCACCCCAACTATGCAGATCTGATGGCAGCCAAAAGCATCCAGATGGTATCACCCTTCAAGCCTGGACAGACGGCAAGCAGGTGGTGTGGGACTACACATGTGCATCTACCTTGGCTGATACCTATCTCCAATACACCAGGGAGGAAGGAGGGGCAGGTGCCACCTTCAGGGATCCCAGAAGTCGAGAAAATATGGAGAACTTGCCCATCATTATATGTTTGTTCCCATAGGCTCAGAGACCCTTGGCTCATGGGGAAAGAGTGCATCTAAGTTCCTCAAGGAGCTGGGCAAAAGACTCAACAGGGTAACTAGGGATCCCAGGGCAGCTAGTTTTCTGTTCCAGCGACTCAGCGCTGCTGTTCAGAGGGTAATGCATGCTGTATTCTGGGCACGCGCCCCAGCTCGGGAAGAGCTGGATGAGATTTCGCATTATAATCAGTGACAAACATGTAACAATATGTACTAGACATGTATCTCTCACCTTGTGTATTGTATATGCCATCTTTATATCAACAGTATCTCTTAAATCTTTTGTACCATATTATGTAATAAAATATACCTATTGGTAAAAAAAAAAAAAAATGGGGTGGTAGAAGTGGAATATTCAAATGGCATCAGGAAGAAATCCAAATATTCTTTCTTGAAGCCTTTTATCCACTTCTCTGAGGCTATGGGTCCCACAATTTGTACCAGAGGTGGACTCCATCCTATATTTAATAAGTATAAATAAAAGTTTATATAGCAGATTATAGGCTTTCCTCTATGCGGACTGCTATGTGTAATTTCACTCTTGTGCAGCGACTATTTGTACCAGGCATTTGCTGTATGCAGTAAAAATTCACTCTTATGCCATTGGAGAGGGTGGTTGATGTATTTTCACTCATATGCAATCACTTAAGTACAGCACCACTTGATATTTAACCAATATCACATTAAATATCACTCTAAACTAATGTAATGTTTTGAAGGCAGTGGTAAGTTAGGAATGCTGCTGTCATGTGCCTCACCCACTAAACATCCTCTCCCACCCTTACTAATACTGAAGGAGGGAGGGAAAGCAGTGAGGGAAGGGGAGGGAGGAAGGAAGAGAGGCAGTGAGCGAGGAAGGCAATGAAGGAGGTTGTGAGGAAGGTAATGAATGAAGGAGGCAGTGACAGCCACCAGTCCAGGACAAGCCACCCTCCTGAGGTCCCAGCCAGCCCATCCCCATGTTCTTTTCCTGGGCCGGGGCTGGGGCCTCCCTTCACAGCTCACAGGCTACACACCCACCACCATGCCTCGCCAATATTTAAATTAATTTCAATGCACTTCTCCAGTGAACCAGCTTACTTTCTAACACAACATAAATAACAAATCTATAGTTCTTGACCAATCCTTTCTGAAAAAATGTGATGCCTTCGTACATGCATGAAATGAGGATTCACAAATTAATTGAGAAAAAGTATGTGGAATTTGCAAAGTCTGAGAACGAATTCCTATACATACATTACATGCTATAATGGGTTTGTAATGCTCAATTTTGCTTTGTGCCATCAGCTGGGAACACATCTGTTAAATAAAATGAGGGACACTTGTATATGAATGCTCAGTGATTTAAGTTGTATGTAGCTAATAACTTTTTGACTCCATGGGGAAGTGGAAAAGAATTATTCCTCCATAAGCCATGTATGCTGTAAGAGGCAACTAAAATGCCAGGAAGAAGGGGCTGGTAACCCCTTCTCCTGTATAAATTACTAAATTTGAAAAGAAAAGCTTTTCTTTTTCTTTTTAGGTCACCCTGCCTTGGTGGGATACGGCCGGTTTGTTGGAAAAAAGCCGACTATTATGGCAGAATGAAGAGATAAATTTAAAATGTCAGTTGATGGGCGTAGAAGAATAATGGAGACGAGATGAATGAGGCATGCTTAAAGAATACTTCATAGGCAGGTGACCCATGTGGGTTTAGTGCTTTCTTTCTTTGATTATACATTGGACCCTTGCCATTTGAACATTCTTAATTAAAGAATGCTGTTCAAGGGCTGTTACCAAATGAATTTATTCCCATAAGGAATGATGTAAATTAGATTAGTCCATTTCAGTCCCCCAAAAATACACTTATAAAATCACTTACAATAATAAACTTACATAAAAGGGCGAGTTTTGGAGTGTTCGAATATCGAGGGTCCACTGTAATAATTCATAGGCAGGTTTCAGATGTGATTGACTTATGGTAATATCTTGTACTATTTCCATGATTCACATTAAGCTAAGGTGCTTTTTTTTAATAACAGTTTTGAAGTGGTTGGCAGATGGGGAACTCTTGGAATCTTCTGGTAGTTTTTTCCAGATTTTGGACCTTTCATGTGCATTGAGCTGTTGCTCAGGTTGAGATAGTTTGGGGACATCAAAGAGGTATTTATTTCTTGCATTATGCCAGTGAGTTTTGCTGCTGCTATACAGAAAAAGCTTCAGAGCTGGGTTTATATTTGTATTGATTCAGTATATAGTATGTACATAAGTAAGAAAGAATGTTTTGCATGTTGAATAAATTTGGCCTTTTGAAGAGCGAGGTGTCATCTTGCATCGGCTCAAGTGATCATTTGAACACCAGGTTTTCATTGAGTTACTAGTGACTTTAGGTGATTTCCTGTTATATAGTATCTCAGCCACAGATACTATAGGTGAGATAAGGATAGAGTAACAGAGTAATGAGGGTTGAGGCACATAGTAACATATCTTAAAAAAGGATGCACACTGTTTTGGAGACTGAATATGTGCTGAATGTGATAGTGTTCAACAATTGTTGGCAGTAGGGGATGTCTTTTACAATTTATTGCTAACAATTGTTTGGCATGAGCTACCTCTACTTGTGGGCCCCACTCACCTATGATGTCATCCCCTACCTGCTGCACTGACCCATAGGTTCCTCAACTTCATTGTATGATGACCCATAGGTTCCTCAACTTCATTGTATGATGACCCATAGGTTCCTCAACTTCATTGGTTCTAGTACTCAAGTCTCTGGCCTCATGCTTCTGCTTTGCAAAGACTAAGAGACTGGCTATCCTAGACCGAGTGACTGATTCATAGACAAATATATTCCTACCTCACCTCCAACAAAGTACTCAACCACTGTCAATTTGGATTCAGGCCTAATAAAAATACAAATGATGCCATTATACACATGTTAGAAATAATTTACACCGCCCTTGAGAAAAAAGAAATCCCAGTGGGAATCTTCATTTATTTACATAAAGCTTTTGATACAGTTGACCATGATCTGTTACACCTAAAATTATCACACTTTGGTATAAGAGGACACTCCCTCAGCTACCTAAAATCATACCTTAGCAACAGAAACCAATATGTGTACACAAATGGAGCTAGCTCCACCGTGCAAACTATTACCGTAGGTGTCCCACAGGGAAGTGTTCTTGGCCCACTACTCTCTCATTTACATTAACGACCTACCAAATGCATCTCAACTACTCAAACCCATACTTTTTGCAGATGACACTACATACGTTATCTCGCACCCAAGCCCAGACATACTAGCCAACACTGCAAATACTGAATTGCAGAAAATATCTACCTGGATGATGACCAACAAACTTACTCTCAATATTGATAAAACATATTTTATCCAGTTTGGGAACAGAGCTACAAACGCACCACTTAACATAATGATAAACGGGTCCCCTATCGCAAAACTCAGAGGGAAAATTCTTAGGAATCCATCTTGACAGTGGCCTCAAATTTCAGACACATATACAACAAATCTCCAAGAAAGTCTCAAAGACCGTGGGAATACTGTCCAAGATACGGTACTATGTTCCACAACCAGCTCTCCTTACCCTATATCACTCACTCATTTACCCCTACCTCACCTATGGAATCTGCGCATGGGGCTCTACATCAATAACTCATCTCAGACCACTAATAACACAACAAAAGGCAGCAGTTAGAATGATAACAAATTCACACTCCAGACAACATACTCCACCAATATTCAAAAACCTAAACTTACTCACCATACAAGACATCCATACTTTTTACTGTGCCTATTACATACATACAAAACACTATGCAAATATTAACCCACCACTCAAACTTCTTACCAATTTTAACAGGACACATGACCATAACACTAGACACAGATCACTCTTCGATGTTCCCCGTGTCCATCTAACACTATGTAAAAACTCAATGCATATAAAAGGCACGAAAATTTGGAATTCATTACCTGTCATTGCCAAAGAAACCCTGCCTATACCCCAATTCAAAACGATGCTAAAAAACCACCACCTCACCCAAAGCTAAATGCTCAATATCAAACATTCCCAACAAAGTAGAATAATCACTTAATGTAAAAACCTGACTAATCACTTAAATGTAAAAACCTGTTATGAATAATTCATACTAAGCTAACTATTTCCATAACATTTACATTATAATGACCACGTAAACTGTAACTGCAATGCAACTAATTGTTTTAAATTGTTATCTCACTCACTTAGTTGCATTGCTACAATTAATTGATATGTTCAACTTATATTCAAACTTTATAACTTAGATACGCAATTATACTTATTTTATAAATTATCAACCATAACTTTTTACCATGTAGTCTAGAATTAAGTAGACCTAAGAATGCCCGCAATGCACAGCATATTAGGGGCTTTTGGCATGTACATCTCATTAATAACTATATTTCTTGTCTACCATGTATCATTGTACCATGTCTCAATAAAGTTATTGTTATTAATTATTATTATTATTATTATTATTATTCCTGCTATGCAGCCAAAAAATTTTTGTCAAAAAAACATACCCAAGTGTTGCATGTGTGTTATACTCAACAGGAGGGGTGTGCCAGTCACTTTTTATGGTATCAGTATCAGCATAAAGGTGAGCATCGGCATCAGTGTCTATCGGCAATATTTGACAGTGTCGGCAAAAAATTTGGTATCGCCCCATCACTAAACAGAATTTAGTAGTCAATCTGATGTAGTTTACCACTTATGATTACATTTACAGTCATTTGGGATAGTTTCCCTCCCACTAGGGCAGGGTGACCCCCCCAAAAAAAAAAAAAAAAAAAAAAAATCATCATTCACACAATCATTGTCTTTGCAGAGGCATGCAGATATGACAGTTCAGATGTCACTCTAAACAGCAAATATCCCAAACCCACCTCCAGGACTCAAGTCCAGCTAACTGGTTTCCTTGAATCCCTTCACAAAATATTACCTTGTTCACGAATATGGTTTTTGGGACTTGACAGCTTGTCACGTCCCAAAAACATTTGTCTCCACTCCTATCTAACATGCTCACATGTGCCTGCTGTATGTCCAGGCCCCTTGCACACACAACCTCTTTTATCCCCTCTCTCTATCCTTTCTTAGGGTGACTCCTACTCATCCCCTTCCCTACAGATTTATACACCCTCCAAGTCATCCTATTTTGCTCCATCCCTCTAAATGACTGAACCTCCTCAACAAACCCTCTTCAGCCCTCTGAATAATGCTTTTTAGTAACACCACACCACCTAATTTCCACTATGAATTCTGCTAAAACGCCACACATTGCCCTTAGACACGACATCTCCGCTGCCGCCAGTCTCCTCCTTGCTGCAACACTTACAACCCATGCCTCACACCCATATAAGAGCGTTGGTGCCGGTATACTGTCATACATTCCTTCTTTGCCTCCATGGATAATGTTCTTTGTCTCCACAGATACCTCAATGCACCACCCACCTTTTTTCCTTAATCGATTATATGGTTAGCCTCGTCCTTCATAAACCCATCCGCTAATGAGTCTACAACCAAATATCTGAACACATTCACTTCCATCCTCCCTCCTCCCTTCAATCTGATATCAAATTTTTCTTTACCTAACTCATTTGATACTCCTATCACCTTACTCTTACCTATGTTCACTTTCAACTTTCTTCCTTTACACACTCATATAGGACCACTGTATTTGGTCATTGGTATAAGCTATCATACAAGACTGTATTTAGACATTTAGTATACTCCCACCATACAAGTCTGCATTTAATGTACTTGGTATGTCTTTACATCTACATTTACAATGAAAGTGCCCCAGACAGAATAAGCTGAATTTGATGTATTTTTGGTGATAATTATAAAATTTAGTACATATGTACTTGCCTACATTTTTCTTTGTAATATACGTATTTATATTAATGTTTTCTTATGGTCTCTGGCACTTGCTTATTGACTTACAAAAATGTTATGGTTGAAGAAGTGACATGTTGCAGAATAAGCTCTTATTGGCACACCATTATTTTGCTCTGAGAGAACTTTATCAAATACAAGTTTTTAAACATGATACAATGTTTAATCAGAAATGGATGATACTGGAGTGCATGTTGAAAGTCTGTGGTTATGCGAATAATTTTGAAACTTACATAGTGAAATGTTGCAATTAAAGCCATTCTGCAACATGTCACCTTCATTCACAAAACCCAGCAGTGCCATTTGGACCCAACTTTTATATTTATTGCCTGTGTTGTTTTTCCTGTATGTCATAACTCATGACATTATTTCTTTTTTTTTTCATGCACTGGATGCCCTTGTACAGGGGTAAGTTGCATGATTTTGTATTTGCCATGGAGAAGAAGTTTTCTTTTTCTGTTCTCTTGTTTTCTTAATTATGACAAAGTCGTGCACCTAGCATTTGACACAAAAAATTTTCCCCCGATTTTCTAATGATAATTTTAACAATTGCTCATTAATGTAATAGGGAGAAGAAACTACCCTATGTATGTCACACACATGGATAAAATGTTTGGGGTGAAATCAACTCAAGACCCAATTTTTTTAATTATTTCTGGAATTGTTTTGGAAGGAGTGTATGTGATTTTTTTTTGGGGATTGTTTTTTGATTAAATTATTATAATTGACTGTGATTGGCTATTTATGATTTCCTTTTGTATTTAGAAGAGCAGACCCTGCCTGTGGTGTCGCATCTTAATTTTTTTTTTTTGTAGAGCCCACTCCCTTTTTGGATCCTTTCCAGCAGTTCACTTCCTCCCAATGATAGGGTTCCCCCCCCTCAAAAAAAAAAATTCATTGATACTTTCCCAGGGGGTGCAGACATCACATTTCAAATGACCTGAACCGCTACATTCCCGTTCTCCTCAGAATGCAAATGTCTGATTTGGGAAGAACTATTTTTATTATATTCCTTTAAGATGCTAACAGATTCTTCCTTTTGTATTCTTTTTATGGGGTTTTTTCATCGGCTTTTTCGTCCTGTCATTTCAGACATTTTTTTTTTAACACTTTGTAATTCATATTTCTTCATTCTGGGAGTTATTTTGGATATCATTTGCTTTTTTTTTTGATCTTTACAGTATTTTTTTTGGAAGTACACCAATTATAACTGATCTAAGGGCTAACATATTTTGAGTTTAGTTTACCTTTCCATGTGTTCAGCATCCAGTTTTAACTGGGGTAGACTTCTGAGTTCATGCTCAGGTCCTTTATCCTTTGGTTTATTCATTCATAAAAATTTTAAAAAATTTTTGGTTTTAAAGAACCAGGAAACCCCCAAAAAAGCAGTGATTTTTCCCCATTGGGGGAGAAAGTAAAAGATTTTCCATAGTTGGGATTTCCCCATCTCTTGGGGTTGTGGGGGTTTGCATTAACTGTTGATGTATTTTTCTGTCCAAAATTGTTTTTTTAAGATTTTTTTCACGGCCCCATCTCCCTAGGTATGGTCCCCAAAAAAAAAAAAAAATACACACCCTCATTCATTCAGATGCTGTCTTGCCAAACATGTGTAGATAACAATTTAAATGAGGCCCACCTTGAAGGAGGGGTGGGGGGATGTAATTAAAGGGGTTTTCTGAATTTGATGTCTACATACACACCTTTGGCAAGATAGTTTTAATAATTTTTTTTTTTTTCTCACCTACCTTGTTGGGAGATGGTGTGTTAAAAATTAGTGCTGTTTAAAAAATTGCTCATAAACAGTGTCCGAATATCTTGCTGCCAATTTTGTCAAGGCTGGGAACCAAAGCAACCATAGTACTGGGGAGAGAGAAACTTTGTAGTAGCCACAGTAAGTGGCCAGGCTTCAAACACCTTTATTGTACAGCAATAAAGGGGAAGGAACAGACTGCCTACACATGTCAAAGCCGTCAAGCATGAGCCAGTTCAAGAAGAGAGCCAAAAGGTACCTAATGAATGTAGGGGAGAAAGGCAGGAGAATTTTTTTTAATTTTTTTTTTTCTAACACCCATGTAAATGTAAATAACTCATTTTACCTTATTCCTTGTATATCTCATTTATAGTATAATAATAAGATATTATCTCCTTTTTTGTGTTATAATAAGGGGTTAAAAGGACCCCAATGGAAAAAGTCGCTTGACCTTTTTTTTTGGGTTATCCAGGTTCTCAAATGCTGCTATGTATGATGATCTATGTATGTAACTGTATTTGTGTATACCCCAATAAACTTACTGTACTTATAAATTAATTATGGTGTATTCAATGAATAAAATAAAAAAGTGAGTGCAAATTTTTCACTTGTGTAACAATACTGATTAATTCTAAATATAAGCAAAACAATTCTTATTTCATTTGTGCTTCATGAAGCCTAAATCAATATTAACCTACTAATATTTTGTTAAACCATGCATTCTACTGCATGTAGATTAAAAAAATATGGCAGATTACCATGTTATGCTTCCTTTTATCCTAAATATGATGGTACTGTATCAAATGATTGTAACTTAAGTCTGACCTTTTTTTTCAACAGGAGGGTTTTGGGGTACTTGTTATCTCAAGGAGAATGGCTTTTCCGAGGTTTGTATAGAGGAATGACTTAATTTTATGGAATTTTAATGGTGGCCTCCTTTTCAACTTGAAATTCCCCCGCAAATGTTGGGGCCCGATACTGGGCTTAGTATCAAAGCTGGGTAGTTTGCATTTTTAAAAACATGTAAGTGCACTTTTTTTGGGAATAAATAGGGCCTCAACTTAAGATGCTAATTCTTTTTTTGAAGTCATTGTTAGTGTTTGGTACTGGAATGTGCCCCCAAATATACCCATGTTGTAATTGAAGATGAGCTCTTGAGCCGTAAAAAACCTTTTCTAATTTTTTTTTTTTTTAATTTGAGGTTATTTCCAAAAGTTAAATCATTACTGTTTTTTTTCATACCAGTAATATTAAACATTTTTAATTTCTATACGAATATTTATTAATCGTAAAAGAGTTTACATGTCAGAGATTTAAAAGAAGGTGAGCAAACCCCCCTCCCAAACAAGTCGGCCGTCTCCCACCGAGGCAGGGTGACCCAAAAAAAAAAAAAATTTTTATCATTCAACACTTTCACCTCACTCATACATAATCATTTTTTTCAGAGGTTGAAAATAACAGTTACAGGTAGAAAGTTGGGTGTGAGGACAGTCACCTGTAAAATGCAAGTAAGACTATTTGAGATGTCAGATAGACAGTGAGGTCATGTAATTCCTGTGTCACATGTTCAGTTTTTCCGGGAAAATCATATATGCCAGTATTTTCAAAAACACTGGCATATATGATAGGTTGGGCTTGCCTAGTTGACAGTGGCAGCTCATAGCTAAAATTAGTGGAGGTGCTGTTCAAAAAATTTTTTTAGCCATTGTTTTAATATTATGTAAAAAAAACAAGATATAAAAAGAAAATTTATACATAAGCGATAAAATCATTAAAAAATATTTTTTTTACCTAAATTATTAGTTAAGCTATCCATTCTTTAAACAGAAATCCATTCTTCTTGTTCTACTTTGTGAAAAAAGATTAATAATTTTCTCCGTAAAAAAAACCGGAAAAACTTAATTTTAAATAAAATAGCTGGAAGCATGATAATCATCTAATTCTACACTTTCACATTCAAGAATAGGACGTGAAAAACAGGGTTGGCATGCGCAGCGACAGTGCTCTCTACCTAGCGTGCAGTTTTTTCTTGACGGGGTCATACGCAAAAACCCCAAAAACCCCGACGCTGGAACTGTGAAGCGCACAGTTCCATACGGGTTTTTTTAATTTTTCATGTATTGGGATGGCTACGGACATTAAGCTTAATGATTTATAATGTACAAGTATAAAGAAAGAATTGAAGAAAAAAAATTAAATTGAATGTTATCGATAATATGAGTGAAAATAGGGGGCTTCAGTTCCCCAGGCCTATACATGAGTTCCACTGCGGGGGAAAAATATATGCCAGTTTTTTTTTAAAAAAACTGGCATATATGATACTCAACCAGGCAAACTGAACTTGTGTAACACAGGAATTAAGACCTCACTGTCTATCTGACATCATCTCAAATAGTCTTACTTTTTTTTTTAGGTGACTGTCACTCACACCCAACTTTCTGCCTTTATATCTGTTATTTTCAACCTCTATATTAGAAATGAAAGGTCCCAGGACCAAAAAGTTTTATCATAAATATATCCTAGTTTACTCACCGCTTTTAAAATCAATTTGTTGGTGTTTGTTACCAATGTTTATACCAGCTGTCAAAGAGGGGAAGAGAGGCTAGATACAGAAAGAAGGGGAAGGGGAAGGAATGGAGTGGGGTATGTAGTGGGGGAAGGTAGTGGTGAATATAATTGTGCGGGGGACGATGGCATAAGGTCCCCACAGCTCACCCACTGAACATACCCAGCTGATTGGTGTACAGTAATTTTTAATCTTACAGATCTTGACCCATCTCTACAAAAAAAATAACATTAAAATGCCAAAAAAAATTTTTATAATTAACCCCTTTAAAAAAATCTTAAATTTAAATCTATGGTTCTTGACCATCTGTACCACATAAATTTTTTCTATACATGCATAAAGTGAACATCCACAAAGTATTAAAAATTTGGGAAAAAAAAAATAATTGTGTGTTTTAAGTGTAATTTGTTTGAATATTTGCAATACAGGTACCCCAAATTTTTAAACAAATGAGTTTTTAAGTAATTAGTGCCAAGGTCAGGGGAAAGGGGCAAATCACAATGTGGGGAAATTGGGGCCCTACTGTATTTATAATTAGGGGTTTTGGGCTTTGATAAATATAATTTTAAATTTCCTAGACAATTTTATGATAATATTTCATATAACTTATATTGTTATAAGTAAATTCTTTTCCCGATGAAAAATTTAAATACGTACTGTATAGACTCAAGAAAAAAAATTTTAACTTTGCTTTCTGAAAGCAAGAGATTTTGTATAGGTGATGCTGAGTCGCTTAGTATTAATATATTCATGGGGGAAAGGGGTTTAAATTTTACGGGCTACAGCTCCTGAGAATGGGGGGAACGGGTTTTTTCCAAGGAAGGGGGGAAATGGGTTCCGTTCTTTTAAACAAGAGCCCCTTTCTGGACAAGGCACTTTTCTTGAGAGGGGAAGCATAATTTTTTATGACATTAATTTTTTAAAAAAGATCCCAAATCACATTCCAGGGGCCCGTGTCCCACATCACAGTTACACACTTTTAATTATGCACAAAGATCTGCTACTATGGTTGTGTAGTTTGTAAAAATATCTAAATTTTTAATTTTTTTTGACAAACTTTTATTAGATTTTTGAAAGATGGGGTCTAGACTCAAATCTATTGTTTTTTCAAATACTGTTTGTTTTCTAGTAGATTTTTATTTATTACTAAGAAAGAACCATTCAAGGTTTTTTTTGATGCTAGGCAGCTAAACCTATTTTCACCCATATTCCATTATTATTTAACCCTTTGAGAGTCCAGAGGCCAAATTGCGATGACAGCCAGGGCCAAAATTTAAAAAAAAAAAAATTTTTTTTTTATGAAATGATAGAGAATTTTTTCTGAAGGTAATAAAAAAAAAAGTATGAAATTTGATGGAAAATTCATGAAATTACACTCCAAATTTTTCTGAGTCGGGGATATTTACCCTCAGCGATTTTGCCGTTTGACTCCCATTTTAGGCCAGTTACATTATTCCAGTCGCCCCCAAATTTTTAGCTATTTCATAGTATTACTTCTATTTTATCAATTGAGACAAGAAATCACCCAGTTAACTGTTTCAACTACCCAATAAAGTGATTGGAAATTGGAATTTGGTCAATTTAACAGATATTCCAGTTTCAAAATAGGGTCCAGAATAAACAATGCAGGCATTCCTGGCACTAAACTAACATTTCCCCCGTTCATTAGTTACGTTTTCAGTCTTTACAAATGAATTCCATTTTGATATTTTATTCACAATGAATTTTTTTTTACAAAAAGAATAGAAGATTTCTGTTATGCAATATTGTAATAATTCTATAAATAATATCAGCACATTCATGAATGTATATTAGACCCACCAACTGATTTTATTAGACGCGTGACATCGTTTGTTTACTTTTTGAACTTTGGGAAAAAAATTGAACATTTCCTCTACTTTGAGCTCGTTTCAAGCCATTTTCTGTAAAAAAACCAATAAAATCATCTCTATTTCTGTAATGTATCTTCCATGAGACCAAGAAATCGTGAATGCAACTGTAAAAAAACAAGAAAAACACATCAAAGTCTCTATTTTAACCAAAAAAATATAGTCGCAGTTTTTCTCGCACTGCGTGCTGCAGTTTTTGTTTTACGTGGTGCCCTTACCACAAGTGTTTTTTCATATCTAGGCCCAAATTTACCGTTTACAGTTATCTGAGGATCTGAGCCGCCGTAGTTCCAGCTTGGAAGGTTTAAAAAACAGTAGTTTACGGGACGGACCTCAAAGGGTTAAGATGAATAAGTACATAAACCTGGAAGAGGGAGGTATCAAAAAGGGAATCAATGGGTGAACCCATTTAAAATAGTTTATTATACTGTAAGTTGTAATTTTAAAAACCGAAGATATAAAGCACTTTATTTACCTTAATGAACATTGTAAAACAGGTGAGCAACATGCATTGATGAATTTTTTTTTTTTGTTATGACTGTAGTCTTAAGAATTTATTCTATTGACATAATATAAGGGGGGTTTTTAGACTTTTTCAAGAAAATTTTATGGGTCTAGTATAGGAACAAATTAATAAGCATATATTTTTTGGGAGGTTACTTTAAATTTGGATAAGCAATGATTTTTAATTACATTAGTTTGTGAATGTCAAAACAAACATGATATTGTTATATATTAGTTAAGGAAAATTTACATTTAGGAAAGAGCGATGCAGGAGTCCTTAATTTGTATGTACTGGCCTTCCTTGCTATGAGAATCCCACCAGAACAAACAGGTTAAGTAACGTATAATTTTATTACATTTGTAACATCATACGTTGTAATGGGTTTTAAGCATGATTGCTTATCTTAGCAAGAGACTGCAGCTTGCCAACCTGCTGATTGGCTGCCTCCACAGTATTTTTTGTTTTTTTTTTCTTATATATGAGTTATACTGCTTAATTTTTTGCAGTAATAATGATAATGCAGTGGTAATAACAAGCTTCCAATAAAAAAAGGAATGGTTGCTTTATTAATATTGACTACCCTTAACCCTTTGACTGTCGAGGCCCCATTCTGAAACTGGTTTATTTAAAATTTTTAAAAAAAAAAAAAATTTTAATGAAATGATAGAGAATCTTTTCCGATGGTAATGACCCAAAAATACGAAATTTGATGGAAAACTTACGGAATTACGCCCGTGAAGTTAGCGTTTGGGGGATATATACGCATCGGCAATTTCCCCGACTTTGAGCCCTATTTTCGGCCAATTCCTTTTACAGCGACCAAACCCATATTTTTTTTAGAACTCCATTTGTTCTATCGATTGAGCAAGAAACCACCAATTTCCGGTTTCAACTACCAATAAAGTGGTCAGAAATTGGAAAAATTTAATTTTATGAAAATAAAAAAGATTAATTTCAAAATAGGGTCCAGAATAAACAATGCAGACTTCCCCGGCACTAAAATAAGATTTTTTTGTTCATTAGTCATGTCTTTGGCCCTCTTATATTACTCATGCTTTCATTTTGTTTTTTATTCACAAAAAAAAAAAAAAAATTTAGAAGATTTCTGTTATGAGACTATTGCATTATTGTAAAAATGGTATAAATAATGATATTTATTGTGTGAATATTAGACTCGCCAGTTGATGGGTATTGACGCATGGCGTGATTTGTGTACTCTTGAACTTTGGGAAAATTGAACATTTCCCTATTTAGCCAATTTCAAGGGGATTTTTTTTCATGAAACTAATAAAATCATCTCTATTTCTGTAATATGTTTTCATGCTATCAAATGAGACCACAAAAAAAAAAATACAATCATAAATACTATACAAAATACACCTCAAAGTCGGGGTTTTTTAAAAAAACCGGCGTTTTTTTTTTTTTTAAGCACTGCGGCTGCAGGATTTTTTTTTTCAGCGCCCTGACCCACAGACCCATTTCTCATGTGGGCCACCAGTTTTTCCCGCCTGATTTGAAGCCGCTGAAATTTTGGGGGCAGTGGGTCTTTCGTTTTTCTCCAAACTCAAACAATTATGAAGTGTATTTTCGTAATTTTTTCTGTAATGTGTTTGGGGTCTGAAATACTAATCCAATTTCATTTATCATTATGGGGGGAAAAATTTTTGAACTGCACTCAAACAGCATTCTATACTATTCTATATACGTCCAAACACTTGCTCGTAAGACGTTTTATACACCCCAAAATCAAAGGGTTAAGGGCAGGGGGCTCTTGTACCATTTTTTTATATATTTCAATATTTTCCTTCCCAAGATCAAAAAAAACATACAAACAAGTCATCCATATGCAGATAAAATATTGTTTATATAAAACAAATTGACAGAGCAAAGTT
>WNWK01039841.1:0-17258 GCA_009830355.1 Cherax destructor
GTGTTCTTGGCCCACTTCTCTTTCTCATTTACATTAATGACCTACCAAATGCATCTCAACTACTCAAACCCATACTATTTGCAGATGACACTACATACGTTATCTCGCAGCCAAGCCCAGACATACTAGCCAACACTGTAAATACTGAATTGCAGAAAATATCTACCTGGATGATGACCAACAAACTTACTCTCAATATTGATAAAACCTATTTTATCCAGTTTGGGAACAGAGCTACAAACGCACCACTTAACATAATGATAAACAGGTCCCCTATCACAAAACTCACAGAGGGAAAATTCTTAGGAATCCATCTTGACAGTGGCCTCAAATTTCAGACACATATACAACAAATTTCCAAGAAAGTCTCAAAGACCGTGGGAATACTATCCAAGATACGGTACTATGTTCCACAATCAGCTCTCCTTACCCTATATCACTCACTCATTTACCCCTACCTCAAATATGGAATCTGCACATGGGGCTCTACATCAATAACTCATCTCAGACCACTAATAACACAACAAAAGGCAGCAGTTAGAATGATAACACATTCACACTCCAGACAACATACTCCACCAATATTCAAAAACCTAAACTTACTCACCATGCAAGACATCCATACTTTTTACTGTGGCTATTACATACATAGAACACTTTTTGCAAATATTAACCCACCACTCAAACTTCTTACCAATTTTAACAGGACACATGACCATAACACTAGACACAGATCACTCCTCGATGTTCCCCTTGTCCATCTAACACTATGTAAAAACTCAATGCATATAAAAGGCCCAAAAATTTGGAATTCATTACCTGTCATTGCCAAAGAAACCCTGCCTTTACCCCAATTCAAAACGATGCTAAAAAACCACCTTCTCACCCAAACCTAAATACTCAATATCAAACATTCCCAACAAAGTAGAATAATCACTTAAATGTAAAAACCTGATTAATCACTTAAATGTAAAAACCTGTTATGAATAATACATACTAAGCTAACTGTTTCTATAACATTTACATTATAATGACCACATAAACTGTAACTGCAATGCAATTAATTGTTATCTTACTCAATTAGTTGCATTGCTACAATTAACTGATATGTTCAACTTATATTCAAACTTTATATTCAAACTTCATGACTTTGCATTTGGTGGGATTGAATTCGAGAAGCCAGTTGCTAGACCAGATGTCAAGCTTGTCCAGGTCTGTTTGAAGTCCTGCTTGGTCCTCTTCCGATGTGATTCTCCTCATTAATTTCACATCTATTTTATAAATTATCAACCATAATTTTTTACCATGTAGTCTACAAATAAATTGTCCTAAGAATGCTCGCAATGCACAGCATAATAGGGGCTTTTGGCATGTCTACCTGGAGAGAATTCCAGGGGTCAACGCCCCCGCGGCCCGGTCCGTGACCAGGCCTCCCATTGGACCAGAGCCTGATCAACCAGGCTGTTACTGCTGGCCGCACGCAGTCCAACGTACGAACCACAGCCCGGCTGATCCGGTACCGACTTGAGGTGACTGTCCAGTGCCTGCTTGAAGACAGCCAGGGGCTTGTTGGTAATCCCCCTGATGTATGCTGGGAGGCAGTTGAACAATCTTGGGCCTCTCACACTTATTGTGTTGTCCCTCAACGTGCTAGTGGCACCCCTGCTCTTCATTGGGGGGATGTTACATCGCCTGCCGAGTCTTTTGCTTTCGTACGGAGTGATTTTTGTGTGCAAGTTTGGTACTAAGCCCTCGAGAATTTTCCATGTGTATATAATAATGTATCTCTCCGCCTGCGTTCTAGAAGTACAGGTTTAGGAACTTCAAGCGTTCCCAGTAGTTGAGGTGGTTTATCGCACTTATGTGTGCGGTGAAGGTTCTCTGCACATTTTCAAGGTCAGCAATTTCACCCGCCTTGAAAGGTGCAGTTAGTGTGCAGCAATATTCCAGCCTAGATAGAACAAGCGATCTGTAAAGTGTCAACATGGGCTTGGCATCCCTGGTTTTGAAGGTTCTCATTATCCATCCTGTCATTTTTCGAGCAGATGCAATTGCTACATTGTTATGGTCCTTGAAGGTGAGATTCTCTGACATGATCACTCCCAGGTCTTTGACATTAGTTTTTCGCTCTATTGTGTGGTTGGAATTAGTTTTGTACTCCGATGAGATTTTAATTTCTTCACGTTTTCCGTATCTGAGTAATTGAAATTTCTCATCATTGAACTTCATATTGTTTTCTGCAGCCCATTTAAAGATTTGGTTTATGTCTGCTTGGAGTCTTGCAGTGTCTTCAACGGTGGACACTGTCATACAGATTCGGGTGTCATCTGCAAAGGAAGACACAGCACTGTGGTTTATATCCCTGTCAATGTCTGATATGAGGATGAGGAATAGGATGGGAGCAAGTACTGTGCCTTGTGGAACAGAGCTTTTCACAGTAGCTGCCTCAGACTTTACTCTGTTGACTACTACTCTTTGTGTTCTACGTGTTAGGAAATTATAGATCCATCTACCAACTTTTCCTGTTATGCCTTTATCACGCATTTTGTGTGCTATTACACCATGGTCACACTTGTCAAAGGCTTTTGCAAAATCTGTGTATATAACATCTGCATTCTGTTTATCTTCTAGAGCATCCAGGACCTTGTCGTAGTGGTCCAGTAGTTGGGACAGACAGGAGCGGCCTGCTCTAAACCCATGCTGTCCTGGGTTGTGCAATTGATGGGTATCAAGATGGGTGGCGATCTTGCTTCTTAGAACCCTTTCAAAGATTTTTATGATATGGGACGTTAGCGCAATTGGTCTGTAGTTCTTTGCTATTGCTTTACTGCCCCCTTTGTGGAGCGGGGTTATGTCTGTTGTTTTTAGTAGCTGCGGGACGATCCCAGTGTCCATGCTCCCTCTCCATAGGATGTTAAAAGCATGTGATAGGGGCTTCTTGCAGTTCTTGATGAACACGGAGTTCCATGAGTCTGGGCCTGGAGCGGAGTGCATGGGCATGTCATTTATTGCCTTTTCAAAGTCATTTGGCGTAGTGATGATGTCAGAAAGGCATGCGTCTGTCAAGTTCTGTGGCACTCTCATAAAAAAATCATTTAGGTTTTCGATTTTCAGTCTGGTTAGTGGCTCGCTAAAGTCTGAGTCATACTGGGATTTAAGTAACTCGCTCATTTCCTTGCTGTCATCTGTGTAGGACCCATCCGGTTTAAGTAGGGGCCCAATACTGGTTGTTGTTCTCGACTTTGATTTTGCATAGGAAAAGAAATACTTAGGGTTTCTTTCAATTTCATTTATGGCTCTTAGTTCTTCCTGTGTCTCTTGATTCCTATAAGATTCCTTTAGTTTTAATTCGATGTTTGCTATTTCTCTGACTAGTGTCTCCCTAAGTATTCCAGAGATATTGGCCTCCTGTAGCCGCTCCGTTATTCTGTGCCTTCGCCTGTATAGGGAGTGCCTCTCTCTTTCTAGTTTGCATCTTCTCCTCCTTTTCCTTAAGGGAATTTGCCTTGAGCAAACCTCAAGTACCACAGAGTTAATTTGTTCTAGACATAGGTTGGGATCCGTGATGCTTAGGCAATCTTCCCAGTTTATATCATTTAGGATTTGGTTTACTTGGTCCCACCTTATGTTTTTGTTATTGAAGTTGAATTTGGAGAAAGCTCCCTCACGGCTGATCACATTTTGTTGATCTGGGGCTCCCCGCATGCATGTCAGGACCTCTATTATGTTGTGATCTGAGTATATTGTTTTTGATATGATGACATTTCTATCAGATCATCATTGTTGGTGAAGATGAGGTCCAGCGTATTCTCTAATCTTGTGGGCTCTACTATTTGCTGGTTTAAGGTGAACTTGGTGCAGAGATTTAAAAGTTCATGCATGTGTGAATTTTCATCTGAGCTGCCTCCTGGTGTTATCTCTGCTACCACATTGTTTGCAATGTTCCTCCATTTTAGGTGCCTGAGGTTGAAATCCCCCAGTAGCAAGATGTTGGGGGCAGGAGTTGGAAGATTTTCCAGACAGTGGTCAATTTTCAGAAGCTGTTCCTGGAATTGTTGGGACGTTGCATCCGGGGGCTTGTAGACAACCACGATGACCAGGTTTTGATTCTCGACCTTTATTGCTAATTCTTCAACTACATCATTTGAGGCATTTAGTAGTTCTGAACATATAAGTGACTCTGTGATATACAGGCCAACCCCCCCTTTTTGCCTGTTCACTCATGTACATCTCATTAATACCTATGTATCATGTCTACCCAACTATGTATCATTGTACCATGTCTAAATAGAGTATTATTATTATTATTATTATATATATATATATATGTATGTTTTTACGTTACTCAGGGGTCCACTGTACTACTCACCTTTTGCCCTACATTAAGAGTACAAATATTTTTAGGTAAATAATGAGTGTACTGTGTGTGTATTTTACTTTTTATTGTTTTTTAATGCCTAGTTCTATTGCTAACTTAATATATGTTAGTGCAAACTTGTTATCTGGTATTTATAAGTGGAAAAAATGGCGTTCTGCTTTCCGGCGATGTCTGCTTTCCGGCAGTACTCAGGAACCTAACCTGCCATATAAGTGGGGCCCTACTGTATAGTACTGTATATATTTATATATATATATATATATATATATATATATATATATATATATATATATATATATATATATACATTTTCCATGGGGAAGTGGAACAGAATTCTTCCTCTGTAAGCCATGCATGTCATAAGAGGCAGCTAAAATGCCAGGAGCAAGGGACTAGTAACCCCTTCTCCTGTATATATTACTAAATTTAAAAGGAGAAACTTTCGTTTTTCCTTTTAGGCCACCCCGCCTCGGTAGGATACAGCCAGTGCGTTGAAAAAAGATATACATGTATATAATAACACACACACACGTGACTTAACCCTTTGACTGTCGCAACCCATAATCCTGAGTGCTCTCCTGTTGTCGCAAAATTTAAAAAAAAAAAAATATTATTTTTTCTTATGAAATGATAGAGAATTTTTCCCGATGGTAATGACACCAAAAGTATGAAATTTGATTGAAAACTTACTTAGTTACGCTCTCGCGAAGTTAGTGATCTCGGCGATATATACGCATCGGCAATTTTGCCGACTTTGAGCCCTACTTTTGGCCAATTCCATTGTTCCAGTTGACCAAACGCATAGTTATTTCTTTAGAACTCCATTTGTTCTATCGATTGAGTACAAGAAACCACCAATTTACCGATTTAAACTACCCAATAATGTGGTCAGAAATTGGCAATGTGGCCAATTTCATGCAAAATAAAAACGTTGTCAATTTCAAAATAGGGTCCAGAATAAACAATGCAGACATTCCTGGCACTAAAATAAGATGTTATCTGTTCATTAGTCACATCTTTAGGCCCCTTTTATATTACTCTTGCTTTCTATTTTGATTTTTTATTCACACAAAAAATAGAAGATTTACCGTTATGCAGACTATTGCATTATTGTAAAAATGGTATAAATAATATCAGTGCACTTGTGAAAGAATATTAGACTCACCAATTGATGTGTATTGGACACGTGGCATGATTTGTTTACTCTTGAACATTTGCAAAAATCGAACATTTCCCCTATTTTGAGCTCAATTTCAAGGTCGTTTTCATCATAAAACTAATCAAAATCATCTATATTTCTGTAGTATGTTTTCCATTCTATCAAATGAGACTATAAAAATGAGAATACAACCATAAATACTATACGAAAATACACCTCAAAGACGGAGTTTTAATCCAAAAAAACAGTCAGAGTTTTTTTCTCTTATTATGCACTGCGTGCTGCAGGATTTTTTTTATACAGCGCACACTGACCACATAGACCCATTCTCTCATATGTGGGCCTACCATCTTTCTCCCACTTGATTTGAAGCCGCTAGAATTTGTGAGTATATATACGTCCGAAACAGTGGCACGTAAGACGTATATAGTATACGAACGAAACAGTCAAAGGGTTAATTAATATAGTCTTGAAAATAATAAATCAATCACATTAATGTTTTCCGTATCTATCTACACTAATGCTGTATCCAAGCCTAATTTAGGCCTCTTTTATTATTTTAAGAATTAATACATTCATTATTTATGTCTTTTTAACCCAAGCAAATCCCCTAACAAGAATATTTTAACTGATCTCCCCAAGTCTCACCTTTTGTTCCTCTGGGGTCCTGAATGACCCTTGAGAGCTCAATCTGCCCGTGCACTTTGTACTTGCCATATCCTTCAGGCATAGCGATGCCCAGACTGAAGGGCGTTCCACCGATCTTTTGTGTGAAGTACCTCTGCTTCCTCTGCACTACACGTTTCTAGAAAATTGTAATTGCTAGATCAGGTGTTAATATTTTTTTTAGGCACACGTTTAATATTTTTTTTTATTAACACATTGGCCCTTTCCCACCAAGGCACCTACACTACAGTTATAAAAAAAACTGCAACATATCAACACCCCTCCTTCAGAGTGCAGGCACTGTACTTCTAATATTACTTTTAATATTAATAATTTTAAAAGTATCAGCTGGTATCGGTTGTATTTTAACTGGTACCGCTACTTTGGCACATACCTAATTATAGCATCTAGTTTTTAATTAACTTGCACCACTACAGTTAGGAACTTTGCAACACCCTTACCATGCCATCCATATGGATTTTGACATCAAGAACAGCTTCACCACCCCGCTGCTCAATCAAATCGCGACGAAGCTGGAAAACAGTTTTGAATGAGTAAACAGGGACGTGTGGATGTATAATCAGGCATGTTGGTGACATCCTTGCTTTCCTTTCACAAAGAAGAGACTGACAAGAGATGTCTAACTGAGGCAAGGAGGAGTTGGTTAATAACTATGTCGAGTTACACATGCATATATTCAAAAACAGGACTGAAAATCCCTGTGGTGATGGTGACTCATAAGCAAAGCCATGTCTCTCTGAGACAATGAGAAGCACCACGCTCAGTCATGCTGATGAATATCTCAGCATATGAGGAAAAGTATGCTGGTCAGACCCAAAGAAACGTATTAGCCAACTGGAGAAACATCCTTACTCCTCTCTACTGAGGCTGTCTGCAGAGTGTTAGTTGGGGAGTGAGTTATACACATATTCATAAAAAATACTTTAGGATCAGCTGAAAGAAGAGTGAGAGGGCAATTTTTTGTCAATGTTTAGAAGGGTAATTACAAATCTTTATGTATAGGGAACACTTGAAAGATCACTACGTCTTTTTTTAATTCTACATGTAAGAAAGGTTGCTATATTGATATAGAAACACAGGAGGAGATGGAGGAGGAGGTTCAGGTCATAAGCTGTGTTCCGGATGAGAAGTGTAAGACAGTTAACCATATTTGAGGATACCCTTGTAAAATCTCGATAAAGCACTGAAGATGCAGAAAAATGAAGAAAAAAGTAATTGACAAATGGAAGGAGGAATAATGAGGAAAATATTAATTAATTTCATGGGGAAGAAGACAAAGAGCACAAAAACTTACAACAAATTAATTTAGAACATGTCAGCGCAGCATGACAGAAGTCCGAGCAGAAGAGCACTTCATGCCAAATATAAATATTGTATAAAAACTTTCCTCTTTCCTGGACCCTAATTTTTCCATATTTATAAAACTAAAACAGAAATTCCCATATCATTTAAGAATTCTAAAACAGAAATTCCCAGGTAATAAATTAGGTTATTTGTCATGAGTAAGGATAAAAATAAAGGGAAAATTAAACACTAATACGTACAATATTTATCTAATTTGTTTTAGGGAATATACTGTGGGGAAAAATAAGAGAGATGCTGAATCTTTATTTCTTTCTGATAAAAACATTTCTGCCAATAATATACAAAAACTGAAGGTGCAAAAGCAATCAGTTTCATTACCATCTTACGAAGATCTCTATGCCAAATTCAATTTAAAGAGATTAAATGGATTAAAAGTAAATGATTGTTATGGCAATTAATCTCCCTAAATACATCTACTGAAGTAGCAACTAACCAACATATATCAAAGACTTTACGTCAGTCTAGAAATATTTAAAGCTAGTCTACAATTACTTGGCATATTTTTTGTGAGCAAACTAATGATGATTTAAAAAAAAAAACAGATCTTGATGAGTGTCATGGCTGGTGCAGAGGTATTGTGTTCTACCACCACTGACCGCTGAACACTAGAACACAATACTCGGATGCCAGACATGCTTTGTGATCTGCTCACGGCTTCACATGATGGAACCCTGTGCTACAAGATACAGGCTGTGACCAACCATTGCCTGGGTGACAGAACATAACATTATACACAAATTACGGCGACATACTGGTCCAACTTGGACCCGTTCACAAGTCACACTTGTAAATGGTCTAAGTCTAATCGAAATGTCGTCGTAAGCTTCTCTCTCCTATGTGCGGGTTATTTGTGTATTGCTGTAGTCATGGTATTGTGCCTTTTTATTCTTTACAACACTTATGCCACCCACAGGATAGACAAAGAATAATGATAATAATAATAATAATGATGATGATAATCAAATATATCATAAGCATACACGAGGCGACAAATTAAACACTTGGCACAAGTTCCTTTTGAACATCCACTTTCCACATCTTCTGTGGGATGAGGAAGTGTCTTGTTATGATAAAGTTCTGGCACAATATCTAAAGCCACTTATACGTCTGTCGGCCCTTGGGAGAATCTTAAAGGGAAAAGAGGCAGAGAATTTCTCAAATCTCCCAAGTAAGGAGGAATTTGTAGCCATTGAAGATCTGACCCACAAGATCTCTTTTCTTTTCTGCAAATAATGGAAGAAAACACTCAGGGCAAAAGAAGACCATTTAGGTTAGGTTAGGTTTGTCAGGAAATGGGACAATTATTTCCTGATGCGGGTCTCAGTCATATGATGACCCACCCATTTATTATTCAACGTTTCATTTACATGAGACTTCATCAAGTATAATAAAGTACAGTGGTCCCTCGGTTTTCGTGCATCTCCAAACTCGAACATTTATGTAAGTGTATTTTCGTAAGTGCTGTTGCAAGTGTATTTTTGGGGGTCTGAAATAGACTAACCTACGTGACATTATTCCTTAAGGAGTAAATTCGTTCGGTAATGGCACTTGAGCAGCATTCTTGAACAATTTTCGCGAAAACCGAGGGACCACTGTACTTGGTTCAGTCACTCGTAGGTGCAACGTTGTATTGATGCAAGGTCTCCTTCTGTGTATGAGTCTTTTATCCATCATTTACCAGCTCACGGCCACACTCCAACTTCTCCTATATGGTGGACCTATTGCACACTTGCCACACCACTGAACTAATTAAATTCATCTAGTTAGGAATTGCCCTCTATAGCACTGTATACTTCAGTGAGGATAATTTGCACACTTACTCTAATATTACGTGATGAAGGCCTTATATATTAAAGTTAGAGTTGTTAATAAGATATCTAATTGTCAACGGGCATCCACTTCACTCAACTAAGTCAGACTGAACCACTCAGCTGCATAATAAGGGATGAAGGCAGGTCTTACAACAACTGATGGTAATGGAGGAGGGAGGCATTTTCACAATCACCGATCATACATTATCTAAGATATGGAATAAAGCACTTAAACAAAAATGTACTAATTAAATATTTCAATCAAATATTGATTTATATATATTACAATAAAGAGTATTATATTTTTGAGGAATGGGAGAGGGGAGACAAAACAAATATTTCTGAGGGCGTTTAGATTTTGAGAAGCACAGTGATTGTTTTTTGGCTGTTCGTTCGCCATAAAGAACGAGCCCTGGATACCACTTCCTCCAACTCCGTCCCCTCGGCTGGGGGTCAGCCACAACACATGCACAAGGTACCGGCTTTACGGAAGAAAAATAATACAGAACTTTAGTTCACTATCCATATTCTGTTTTATCTGTAAACCAAAGAGCAATGGCATACTGTTCATATACATAAACTTATAATGAGAAATCACGAAAGTGACTGGAATATTACTATTCTTCACTGTGGTTATATAGCATATTAAGATATCACCTGTGCCCTGTGATCTTATTGCACATTATGTATGTGTATGTGTATGTGTGTGTGTGTATATATATATATATATATATATATATATATATATATATATATATATATATATATATATATATATATATATATATATATATATATATATATGTTACTTTGCTTCCACTTCAACAGCACGTCAAGTATTAAAAACCATTTGTCTCCATTCACTCCTATCAAATACACTCATGCATGCTTGCTGGAAGTCCAAACCCCTTGCACACAAAACCTCATTTACCCCCTCCCTCCAACCTTTCCTAGGCCGACCCTACCCGCCTTCCCTCCACTACAGATTTATACACTCAAGTCATTCTACTTTGTTCCATCCTCTCTACATGTCCAAACCACCTCAACAACCCCTCCTCAGCCCTCTGGATAATAATCTTGGTAATCCTGCACCTCCTCCTAATTTCCACACTACGAATTCGCTGCATTATATTCACACCACACATTGATCTCAGCCATGACATCTCCATTGCCTCCAGCCTTCTCCTTGTTGCAACATTCACCACCCATGCTTCACACCCATATAGAGTGTTGGTATAACTATACTCTCATACATCCCCTCTTTGCTTCCATGGACAAAGTTCTTTGTCTCCACAGACTCTTAAGTGCACCACTTACCCTTTTACCCTCATCAATTCTATGATTCACCTCATCCTTCATAGACCCATCGGGTGACACGTCCATTCATAAATATCTGAATACATTCACCTTCTCCATACTCTCTCCCTCCAATCTGATATCCAATCTTTCATCACCTAATCTTTTTATCCTCATCACCTTACTCTTTCCTATATTCACTTTCAATTTCCTTCTTTTACATATCCTACCAAACTCATCCACCAACCTCTGCACTTCTCTTCAGAATCTCCCAAAGCATAGTGTCATCAGCAAAAAAGCAGCTTGACAACTCCCACTTTGTGTTAGATTCTTTATCTTTTAACCCCACCTCTTGCCAACACCCACGCATTCACTTCTCTTACAATCCCATCTATAAATACAGTAGACCTCGGTTTTCATTGAAAATTCTGTCCAGAATGCTGTCTGAGTGCCATTACCGAACGAATTTGTTCCCATAAGAACAAATCTAAATTAGATTAGTCGTTTCAGAACCCCCAAAAATACACTTACAAAAGCTCTTACAAAAATACATTTACATAATTGTTCGAGTTTGGAGGTGAACGAAAACCGAGGGTCTACTGTATAATGAACAGCCATGGTGACATCACACATCCTTGTCTAAGGCCTACTTTTACTGGGAAATAATCTCCCTCTCTCCTACATACTCTAACCTGAGCCTCACTATCCTCATATAAACTCTTCACTGCTTTCAGTAACCTACCTCCTATTCCATACACCTGCAACATCTGCCACATTACCCCCTATCCACCCTGTCATTCGCCTATGTATGTACTATATATATATATATATATATATATATATATATATATATATATATATATATATATATATATATATATATATTCGGGAACAATGGGCTAGTAACCCTTTTCCTGTATAGCTTACTAAAAAGAAGAAGAAGAAAACCGTCAAAGTGGGATGTTTGAATGTGCGTGGATGTTGTGCGAATGATAAGAAAGAGATGATTGTAGATGTTATGAATGAAAAGAAGCTGGATGTCCTGGCTTTAAGTGAGACAAAGCTGAAGGGGTAGGAGAGTTTCAGTGGGGAGAAATAAATGGGATAAGATCAGGGGTTTCAAATAGAGTTAGAGCTAAAGAAGGAGTGGCAATAATGTTGAATAATCAGTTATGGAAGGTAAAGAAAGGAATATAAATGTATAAATTCAAGGATTATGTGGAGTAAAATAAGGTTGGATATGAAAAGTGGTTATAGTAAGTGTTTATGCACCTGGAGAAGAGAGAAGTGTAGAGAGAGGAGAGATTTTGGGAAATGTTGAGTGAGTGTGTGGGGAGTTTTGAACCAAGTGAGAGAGTAATTGTGGTTGGGGATCTTAATGCTAAAGTGGGTAAAAATGTTGTGGAGGGAGTAGTAGGTAAATTTGGGGTGCCAGGGGTAAATGTAAATGGGGAACCATTAATTGAGCTATGTGTAGAAAGAGGTTTGGTAATAAGTAATACATATTTTATGAAAAAGAGGATAAATAAATATACAAGGTATGATATAGCACGTAAGGAAGGTAGTTTGTTGGATTATGTTTTGGTGGATAAAAGGTTGATGAGTAGGCTTCAGGATGTACATGTTTATAGAGGGGCAACGGATATATCAGATCATTATTTGGTTGTAGCTACAGTTAGAGTAAAGGTAGATGTGACAAAAAGAAAATGGCAACAGCAAGTAAGAGAGGTAAAAGTGTATAAACTAAAGGAGGAGGAAGTTAGGGTGAGATATAAGCAACTATTGGCAGAAAAGTGGGCTAGTGCAAGTAGGAGTAGTGGGGGGGTTGAAGAGAGTTGGGATAGTTTTAAAAATGCAGTATTAGAATGTGGGGAAGAAGTTTGTGGCTATAGGAGGGTGGGTGCAGGAGGAAAGAGGAGTAAGTGGTGGAATGAAGAAGTAAAGGGTGTGATAAAAGAGAAAAAGGTAGCTTATGAGAGGATTTTACAAAACAGAAGTGTTAATAGAAAAGAACAGAGTATATGGAGAGTAAAAAGAAAGGTGAAGAGTGGTGAGAGAGTGCAAAGAAGAGCAGATGAAAGAATGGGAGAGGCTCTGTCAAGAAATTTTGCTGAAAACAAGAAAAAATTTTGGAGTGAGATAAACAAGGTAAGAAAGCCTAGGGAACGAATGGATTTGTCAGTTAAAAACAGAGTAGGGAGTTAGTAGATGGGGAGCTGGGGTATTGGGTAGATGGCGGGAATATTTTGAGGAACTTTTAAATGTCGATGAAAAAGGGAGCGGTAATTTCATGTACTGGCCAGGGAGGTACAACATCGTTTAGGAGTGAAGAAGAGCAGGATGTGAGTGTGGGGGAGGTGTGTGAGGCTTTACGTAGAATGAAGGGGTAAAGCAGCTGGAATTAGGAATCATGACAGAAATGTTAAAAGCAGGGGGGATATTGTGCTGGAGTGGTTGGTATTTTGTTTAATAAATGTATGAAAGAGGGAATACCTAGGGATTGGCAGAGATCATGTATAGTTCCTTTATATAAAGGGAAGGGGGATAAAAGAGAGTGTAAAAATTATAGGGAATAAGTTTACGCTGAATAAGTTTACGCTGAAAACAAGAAAAATTTTGGAGTGAGATAAACAAGGTAAGAAAGCCTAGGGCAGATGGATTTGTCAGTTAAAAACAGAGTAGGGGAGTTAGTAGATGGGGAGCTGGAGGTATTGGGTAGATGGCGGAATATTTTGAGGAACTTTTAAATGTCGATGAAAAAAGGGAGGCGGTAATTTCATGTACTGGCCAGGGAGGTACAACATCATTTAGGAGTGAAGAAGAGCAGGATGTGAGTGTGGGGAGGTGCGTGAGGCATTACGTAGAATGAAAGGGGGTAAAGCAGCTGGAATTGACGAATCATGACAGAAATTTAAAAGCAGGGGGATATAGTGCTGGAGTGGTTGGTATTTTTGTTTAATAAATGTATGAAAGAGGTGAAGGTACCTAGGGATTGGCAGAGAGCATGTATAGTTCCTTTATATAAAGGGAAGGGGGATAAAGAGAGTGTAAAAATTATAGGGGAATAAGTTTACTGAGTATACCAGGTAAAGTGTATGGCAGGGTTATTATTGAAAGAATTAGAGGTAAGACAGAGAGTAGGATTGCAGATGAGCAAGGAGGCTTTAAGTGGGTAGGGGATGTGTAGATAAGTGTTTACAGTGAAGCATATATGAACAGTATTTAGATAAAAGGTAAAGTTTTTATTGCATTTATGGATTTAGAAAAGGCTATGATAGAGTGGATAGGGGAGCAATGTGGCAAATGTTGCAAGTGTATGGAATAGGTATAAGTTACTGAAGGCTGTAAAAAGTTTTTATGAGGATGTGAGGCTCAGGTTAGGGTGTGTAAAGGAGGGAGATTACTTTGGTAAAAGTAGGTCTTAGACAGGGATGTGTAATGTCACCATGGTTGTTTAATATATTTATAGGGTGTTGGGGAGGGGTGGGATTAAATTATGGAGAATTAAATGCAAAAAGGGAGTTGACACAGTTACTTTTGCTGATGATACTTGTTATGGAGATTCAAAGAAAAGTTGCAAGGTTGGGGGACGAGTTTGGGAGAGGGGTAAAGGTAGAAAGTTAAAAGTGAACATAGATAAGAGTAAGGTGATAAAAGGGTATCAAATGATTTAAATAAAAAAAAAATTGGATATCACATTGGAGAGGGGGATTATGGAAGAAGTAAATGTTTTCAGATATTTGGGAGTTGACGTGTCAGCGGATGGGTTTATGAAGGATGAGGTTAACCATAGAATTGATGAAGGAAAAAAGGTGAGTGGTGCATTGAGGTATCTGTGGAGACAAAAACGTTATCCATGGAGGCAAAGAAGGGAATGCAGTATAGTAGGTACAAACTCTTATATGGGTGTGAAGCATGGGTTGCAAATGCTGCAGCAAGGAGGAGGCTGGAGGCAGTGGAGATGTCCTGTCTAAGGGCAATGTGTGGTGTAAATATTATGCAGAAAATTGGGAATGTGGAAATTGGGAGAGGTGTGGAGTTACTAAAAGTATTTGTCAGGGGCTGAAGGGGGTTGTTGAGGTGGTTTGGTCATTTAGAGAGAATGGATCAAATAGAATGACTTGGAGCGTATAAATCTGTAGGGAAGGAAGGCGGGGTAGGGGTGTCCTAAAAAAGGTTGGGGGGGAAGGGGGTAAAGGAGGTTTTGTGGGGGAGGGGCTTGGACTTCCAGCAAGCATGTGTGGTGTGTTAGATAGGAGTGAATGGAGACGAATGGTTTTGGGACATGACGATCTGTTGGAGTGTGAGCAGGGTAACATTTTGGGGAAGGGATTCAGGGAAACCAGTTAATTGATTTAGTTGGACTTGAGTCCTGGAAAGGGGAAGTACAATGCCTGCACTTTAAAGGAGGGTCTGAGATGTGACAGCTGGGGGGGACTATTCTCAGCTGTCGTATCTGAGTGCCTCTGCAAAGACAGTGATTATGTATGAGTGTGGTGAAAGTGGTGAATGATGATGAAAGTATTTTCTTTTGGGGGATTTTCTTTCTTTTTGGGTCACCCTGCCTTGGTGGGGAGCGGCCGACTTGTTAAAAAAAAAAAAAATAGTATATATATATATATATATATATATATATATATATATATACATATATATATATATATATATATTCTAGGTAGCAGGTTGGCAGACAGCAACTGCCAAGGGAGGTACTAGTCCTGCCAAGTGAGTGTAACGAAAGCCTGTAATTGCTTTACATGATGGTAATATTGGTGTCTTTTTCTGTCTCATAAACATGCAAGATTTCAGGTACATCTTGCTACTTCAACTTACACTTAGATCACACTACAAATTCATGTATACAAGCATATATATACATACCCCTCTGGGTTTTCTTCTAATTTCTTACTAGTTCTTGTTCTTATTTCCTCTTATCTCCATGGGGAAGTGGAATAAAATTCTTCCTCCGTAAACCATGCATGTCGTAGAGCGGGCTAAAATGCGGGAGCAAGGGGGTAGTAACCCTTTCTCCTGTATATATTACTAAATGTAAAAATAGAAACTTTCGTTTTTTCCCTTTTTGGGGCCCCCCGCTTCAGTGGGAAACGAACGACGTGTTAAAAAAAAAAAGAGAGAGAGAGAGAGAGAGAGAGAGAGAGAAAGAAAGAATAGATAGATAGATAGATAGATAGATAGATAGATAGATAGATAGATAGATAGATAGATAGATAGATAAAATATATATATATATATATATATATAATATATATATACAGTGGTACCTCGACTTACGATTTTTCATTCAGAATGCTGTTCAAGTGCCATTACCAAACAAATTTATCTCCTTAAGAAATGTTGTAAAATAGACTAGTCCTTTTAGACCCCAAAATTACACTTACAAAAGCATTTAAAAAAAAAAACTTACATAAAAGGGTGAGTTTGGGGACCATGTAAGTCGAGGGACCACTGTATATATATATATATATATATATATATATATATATATATATATATATATATATATATATATATATATATATATATATATATATATATATATTATCCGGGGCAAGGGGCTAGTAACCCGTTCTTCTGTGTATATTACTAATTGTAAAAGGAGAAACTTTCGTTTTCCTTTTTGGGCCACCCCCTTGGTGGGAAACGGCCGGCGTGTTGAAGAAGAAGAAAATATATATAATATATATATATATATATATATATATATATATATATATATATATATATATATATATATATATATATATATATATATACGTACTGTATATACATAATATGGTTTGAAACCCAAGAGGGGAAAGTCCTAAGATCATTTTCAGGTCACGGGCCAAATTTTCACTCCTGCCTTGATAACCAGAGATGCGTGAGGAGTGCTTGGGGGGCTGGTCCCCGAGGCCCCACTCCCCCTTTTAAATTGCAATATTGGCAGGAAGAGAATTTGGTATACAAAATAAAAAAAAAATAAAAACACACACACAGAAATACCCTCAACAAACAAGGCTGGAAGATGGTCACATAGCGGGAAATAGGAAGGCCAAAATTTTGAAAGCAAATGGATAAATACGAGCAGCTCTAAGAGTTTTTAGCTAAGAGGAAAAAGCAGTCCTCAGCCTCTTAATCAAGAAGAAAGAGGGAGGCACTCTTTAGGCCCTCAACCCCATAGAAAAGCCTTATTTAAGTGACCAGAGTCATGAGGGCAAAAAAATAAAAAAAGGGCCCTCAGGTCTTTGGCTACTAGGAAAGGAGGAAGTCCCCAAGATTCCCTTAATAGCAGGAAGGAGGAAGTAGACTCCTCCTTTACCCCCCCAAACCCAAAAAATCTTGCAACAATACAAGAGGTTGGAGGTCAAATGGCAAAAAGGTGGAGAAAGAAGTAACTTTTAGTTGCCACACCTTGATGGGTCACCTTGCTATAATAATCTCTCCATCAGTCAGCTGCTCACACAACATGTAAAAGGAAGAAAAAAAAAACCAAAAATAAAAAAGAAAAAAAGAAGTTTTAATAAATTAGTAACAGGTCGAATTCTGAAATTTGTGGTCTTTT
>WNWK01039842.1:0-17257 GCA_009830355.1 Cherax destructor
ATTTATAAACTTTATTATAAACATTATAAACTTTATTTATAACGTATGCTTTGTTTACTAGTGTACAGTATGTACACATATGTGTTTAAGCTACAGTGGACCCTCGGAAATCGAACACATAAGTACGTATAATTATCAGAGTACAGTGGACCCTCGCTATTTGAACACTCCAAACTCGCCCTTTTATGTAAGTTTATTATTTTAAGTGCTTTTATAAGTGTATTTTTGGGGTCTGAAACTGACTAATCTAATTTACATAATTCCTTATGGGAATAAATTCGTTTGGTAACAGCACTTGAACAGCATTCTGGAATGAAGAATGTTCGATTTCCAGGGGTCCACTGTATGTACACTTCTGAGTTACTCAATGTTCATAGGTTCATTAATATGTAAAGTGTGGCATGGCAAATGGAGAGACTTGGGGGCATGAGATTTTAAGTTAGATGTGGTGATGATGGTTGCTATGAGTACTTATGCAGCATCTGATAAAAAAATAGAAAAAATATTTGATTGCTTGGCTTAGAGAATGAGAGTGAAATTATGCCAAACAGTTAAAGTTTGATGGTGACTTGAATGATGTACAGTAGGTCCCCACCTATTCAGCAGGTTAGCCAGGCTTCGGCCGGACATCGCTGAAAGCAGAGACGCCATTTCCACTTATAAATGCATATAAATGCCTAGATAAAAAGTTTACACTAACAAATAGTTAGCAATAGAACTAGGCATTAAAAAACAATAAAAAGTAAAATTCACACACAGTATACTAATTACTTACCTTAACCCTTTCAGGGTCCAGAGGCCAAATTTCAGTGTGCACCAGGGTCCAAGAATTTAAAAAAAAAATTTTTGTTATACAGTGGACCCTCGGTTTTTGTTCACCTCCAAACTTGAACAATTATGTAAGTGTATTTTCGTAAGTGCTTTTGTAAGTGTATTTTTGGGGGTCTGAAACGACTAATCTAATTTACATTTGTCCTTATGGGAACAAATTTGTTCGGTAACGGCACTCAAACAGCATTCTGGAAAGAATTTTCAAAAAAAAACCGAGGGTCCACTGTATTTTCTTATGAAATGGTAGGGAATCTTTTCGAAGGTAGTAAAAAAGTCAATTTCAATGGAAAATTGACGAAATTATCCTCTCGCAAATTTTGATGCGTCAGCATATCTATGCATAGGCGATTTTGCCGATTTGACTCCCATTTTAGGCCAATTAATTATTCCAGTCGACCAAAATTCTTAGCTATTTCGTTAGTATTACTTCTATTCTATTGATTCAGCAAAAAAAATCGCCCAGTCAACTGTTTCAACTACAAATAAAGTGATTGGAAATTGGTATTTGCCAATTTAACACAAAGTTCAAAATATTCCAATTTCAAAATAGGGTCCAGAATAAACAATGCAGCATTCCTGGCACTAAACTAACATTTCCTTTATTCATTAGTTATGTTTTCAGTCTTTACAAATGAATTCCATTTTTATTTTTTATTCACATAATAAATTTTTATTCAAACCAAAAAATGGAAGATTTACTGTTACGCAATATTGTAATAATTGTATAAATAATATCACCACATTTGTGAACATATATTCACCCACAGCTGGCGCGTATTAGACGTGTGACGTCATTTGTTTACTCTTGAACATCAAAAAAAATTTAACATTTCTTCTACTTTGAGCTCAGTTTCAAGCCATTTCCAATACTAAAACTAATCAAAAGCATCTCGATTTCTGTAATATATCTTCCATTCTATCAAATGAGACCAAGAAATCGCAAATATAACTATAAAAAGCATACGAAAAAACACTGCAAAGTCGCTGTTTTAATCGAAAATTACGGTCTCAGTTTTTCTCATTATGCACTGTATGCTGCAGGATTTGTTTTATGTGGTGCACACTTACCACATAGATGAATTATCTCATATCTAGGCCCAAATTTACTGCTCACAGCTTATCTGAGTGAGCTGAGCTCATGCCGTAGATCTACGGTTTGGACCCTCAACTCAAAGCTGTAGAACTATGGCATGGACCCTGAAAGGGTTAAATTATCTGTAGTCTTAATGTAGGGTGAGAGGTGACTAGTATTTATTGTAAGAGGTCAGGTTGGTAGGTATGGTAGCCCAAATGGCCACCCAACCCACACGAATATACTATGACATTTAAAGTGCCCAGAGCGATAAAATGCATATACAGTAGACAGTCATTTAACACGATAGTTACGTTCCTGAAAATGATGTGTTAGGTAAAATCGTGTTAGATGAACTGAAGAACTTATGGGAAAAATAGGGTTACGTTCCCGAGAGCCCCAAAAAAACCAAACAACTTTTTTAGGCCTTCACATCTTACAAAAATAAAAGTAAGTATGTAATTGTAGTTCATTGTTGTGATGTATTATGTTGTTTTTACTGTTTAAGACTGCAAATGTAATAGAAATAATAGTATTTATTACCTTAAATTGTGGGGCTGGTGTTTGGGATGATTGTAAAGAGAGTGGAGAGTTATGCTGGCCCTACTGGGCTGAGGTGGATGGTAGAGGTTCTGGAACTGAAATCGATGGTTGTACTGAAGTGTCTAACTTTAAGTCATTCTACTAGTAAGTCATTCAGTCAAGTCAGTCAAGTCATTCAGTCACACAAACTTATGTTACCTCTTTTTATGTGTACAAAGTAACACACTTAAGCTTATCTAATATCTCGATTTTCTTGGTAATTCCTAGACTTGAACACTTAAACCTTTTCTTGTCACTTGCATGAACAGTTGTATGCTTACTGGGTGCCATGATTTGCTTGGCAGATTTATCAAAATGTAATGAAAATGAGAAATGTATGTAAATAAACACAGCGAGCTTCTCGATTATTGTCGTCCTGCACGCGTATGAACCAAACTGAAGGCTGGGAGGGTGGTGTGGGTGGGTGAGGGTGGCGGGGATAGCAATAGGTCTTCCCCACTGACTCAATGGTGTAACCCACTGCGGGCGACCGCGCACTGAAAAGTTTTTCCCTCCCGCAAACGTGTAAAGTTAATTTTACGTATGTTAGATAAAAATGTGCCGCAATTCTTCAATCGTGCAATACCCAAATCGGGCCACATAAACTCATGCTAAATGACGGTCTACTGTACAATACATTCATTACTTACCTTTAAATATTTGTAGTCTTAATGTAGGGTGAGAGGTGAGTAGTATTTATTGCAAGAGGTCAGGTGTGGTTTGTATGGCCACCCCCCCACACGTAATATATGTACATTTAAAGCACCCTAGAGCGACAAAATGCATGTACAGTACACTCATTAATGTAGGGTGAGAGGTGAGTAAACTAGATAAAATGAATAAACGAGAGAGGGAGAGAGAACGAGTAAATGAGAGAGAACAGAGACACGGAGTCTGTAAACAAGCAGACGAACGCATCTGGTTATGGTTGATACACGTTCATTTCCATGTTTGTGAAGCTTATACCATAAAACAAATACCTTACATTGTGTACAAGTCTCCATTTTGGTACAGTAGAATAAACAAGAGAAACATTCCCATTCTCACGTAACACACCATTTTTAGAAGGAATGACGCTCTGAATGAAGGCATCCGAAAGGAATAATTTTCTACAGTTACTCCCCAGTAATAATATTGTGTATGCATTTTCTTTGGTGTTGAACTTTAGAAAACGTTATTTTTTTCTGACGCTGTGACAAGACAACTGGAAAAATATTCATATTTATGTTAATTTATTCTACTGTGGGTTTATTTATCATGTTTATATGTTATGTTCTTTCTTTTTGGGTCACCCTGCCTCAGTGGGAAATGGCTGAAGTGTTAAAAAAAAAAGTTACGTAGTGTGTTTATTACATACAGTAGGCCCTCATTTAGCACGGTAGTTACGTTCCTGAAAACGTCGTGTTAGCTAAAATCGTGTTAGATAATTAAAAGAACTTATGGGAAAAATAGGGTTACGTTCCTGAGAGTCCCCAAAAAGCCAAACAAGTTTTTTTTAGACCAACAGATCTTACAAATATAAGAGAGAATATGTAATTGTAGTTCATTATCGTGATGTATTATGTTGTTTTTACTGCTTAAGACTACAAATGTAACAGAAATAATAGTATTTACCTTAAATTGTGGGTGCTAATGTTTGTGGATGATTGTGAAGAGAGTGGAGAGTTATGCTGTGGCCCTACTGGGCTGAGGTGGATAGTAGAGATTCTGGAACTGAAGTCGATGGTTGTACTGAGTGTCTCTAACTTTAATAAAGTCATTCAGTAAGTCAGTCAAGTCATTCAGTAAGTCAGTCAAGTCATTCAGTAAGTCAGCCCATTCAGTAAGTCAGTTAAGTCATTTAGTAAGTCAGTCAGTCAAGTCATTTAGTAAGTCAGTCAGTCAAGTCATTCAGTAAGTCAGTCAAGACATTCAGTAAGTCAGTCAAGACATTCAGTAAGTCAGTCAAGACATTCAGTAAGTCAGTCAAGACATTCAGTAAGTCAGTCAAGACATTCAGTAAGTCAGTCAAGACATTCAGTAAGTCAGTCAAGACATTCAGTAAGTCAGTCAAGACATTCAGTAAGTCAGTCAAGACATTCAGTAAGTCAGTCAAGACATTCAGTAAGTCAGTCAAGACATTCAGTAAGTCAGTCAAGACATTCAGTAAGTCAGTCAAGACATTCAGTAAGTCAGTCAAGACATTCAGTAAGTCAGTCAAGACATTCAGTAAGTCAGTCAAGACATTCAGTAAGTCAGTCAAGACATTCAGTAAGTCAGTCAAGACATTCAGTAAGTCAGTCAAGACATTCAGTAAGTCAGTCAAGACATTCAGTAAGTCAGTCAAGTCATTCAGTAAGTCAAACAGTCAAGTCATTCAGTAAGTCAGTCAGTCAAGTCATTCAGTAAGTCAGTCAAGTCATTCATTAAGTCAGTCAAGTCATTCAGTAAGTCAGTCAAGACATTCAGTAAGTCATTCAGTAAGTCAGTCAGTCAAGTCATTCAGTAAGTCAGTCAGTCAAGTCATTCAGTAAGTCAGTCAGTCAAGTCATTCAGTAAGTCAGTCAGTCAAGTCATTCAGTAAGTCAGTCAGTCAAGTCATTCAGTAAGTCAGTCAGTCAGTCAAGTCATTCAGTAAGTCAGTCAGTCAAGTCATTCAGTAAGTCAGTCAAGTCATTCAGTAAGTCAGTCAGACAAGTCATTCAGTAAGTCAGTCAGACAAGTCATTCAGTAAGTCAGTCAAGTCATTCAGTAAGTCAGTCAAGTCATTCAGTAAGTCAGTCAGTCAAGTCATTCAGTAAGTCAGTCAGTCAAGTCATTCAGTAAGTCAGTGAGTCAAGTCATTCAGTAAGTCAGCCCATTCAGTAAGTCAGTTAAGTCATTTAGTAAGTCAGTCAGTCAAGTCATTTAGTAAGTCAGTCAGTCAAGTCATTCAGTAAGTCAGTCAAGACATTCAGTAAGTCAGTCAAGACATTCAGTAAGTCAGTCAAGACATTCAGTAAGTCAGTCAAGACATTCAGTAAGTCAGTCAAGACATTCAGTAAGTCAGTCAAGACATTCAGTAAGTCAGTCAAGACATTCAGTAAGTCAGTCAAGACATTCAGTAAGTCAGTCAAGACATTCAGTAAGTCAGTCAAGACATTCAGTAAGTCAGTCAAGACATTCAGTAAGTCAGTCAAGACATTCAGTAAGTCAGTCAAGACATTCAGTAAGTCAGTCAAGACATTCAGTAAGTCAGTCAAGACATTCAGTAAGTCAGTCAAGACATTCAGTAAGTCAGTCAAGACATTCAGTAAGTCAGTCAAGACATTCAGTAAGTCAGTCAAGACATTCAGTAAGTCAGTCAAGACATTCAGTAAGTCAGTCAAGACATTCAGTAAGTCAGTCAAGACATTCAGTAAGTCAGTCAAGACATTCAGTAAGTCAGTCAAGTCATTCAGTAAGTCAAACAGTCAAGTCATTCAGTAAGTCAGTCAGTCAAGTCATTCAGTAAGTCAGTCAAGTCATTCATTAAGTCAGTCAAGTCATTCAGTAAGTCAGTCAAGACATTCAGTAAGTCATTCAGTAAGTCAGTCAGTCAAGTCATTCAGTAAGTCAGTCAGTCAAGTCATTCAGTAAGTCAGTCAGTCAAGTCATTCAGTAAGTCAGTCAGTCAAGTCATTCAGTAAGTCAGTCAGTCAAGTCATTCAGTAAGTCAGTCAGTCAAGTCATTCAGTAAGTCAGTCAGTCAAGTCATTCAGTAAGTCAGTCAGTCAAGTCATTCAGTAAGTCAGTCAAGTCATTCAGTAAGTCAGTCAGACAAGTCATTCAGTAAGTCAGTCAGACAAGTCATTCAGTAAGTCAGTCAAGTCATTCAGTAAGTCAGTCAAGTCATTCAGTAAGTCAGTCAGTCAAGTCATTCAGTAAGTTAGTCACACAAACTTATGTTTACATCTTTTTGTGTGTACAAAGTAACACTTCATTACAGCCACAGGTTATGTCTTGTCTAATATCTTTTCTTCGTTAGTTCTAAGACTTAATAAATGCTTAAACATTTTCTTGCCACTTTGAGCAACACTTGTATGCCTACTGGGTGACATGATTGCTTGGCAGATACAAGATATAGTAATTTAAAGATCAAAACACAATTCACTCTTATTCTTGACAAACACAGCTGGCTTGACGCGTATGGAATACGAATGCTGGGATGGTAGGGTGTTGTTGGGGAGGGTAGCATGGGAAGGCGGGTGGTCTCCCCAGCTGTTCCACAACATTAGCACCGGCCGCTTGAGGGAATGGTTGCTTTTTCTTCCTGCAAACTATAAGTTTATTCAGGTATACACAGATACAGTTACAAAGATTATCATACATAGCAGCATATGTGTAGAGAACCTAGGATAACCCAAACTTTGGGTTATCCTAGGTTCTCTAGGATAACACTTTGGGTTATCCTAGGTTCTCTAGGATAACACTTTGGGTTATCCTAGGTTCTCTAGGATAACACTTTGGGTTATCCTAGGTTCTCTAGGATAACACTTTGGGTTATCCTAGGTTCTCTAGGATAACACTTTGGGTTATCCTAGGTTCTCTACACATATGCTGCTATGTATGATAATCAATGTAACTATCTCTGTATACCTGAATAAACTTAGTTTGTGCGAAGGAAAAACAAATTCCCTTTCCTCAAAGCATGAGGATTCTTACAGCGGTAAATAACCATGGGCTTACACTTGAAATCACCTGATGCATTACCCAAAAGGAGCAAGGTGAAGCGATCCTTTGCTGTCTTGAAGCCTGGTGCACTTTTCTCTTGCTGACTGATATAAGTTCATGTTGGCATTTTCTTCCAGAAAACACTTGTCTCGTCAGCATTAAACACTTGTTGTGGCTCATAGCCACCCTTAGTAGGACCCCCACTGACTCAATGGTTTAACCTACTGCAGGCGACCGCGGGCTCAAAATTTTTCCCCTCCAGCGAATCGCGTAATATAAGGTTTACGTCGTGTTAGATAAAAATGTGCCGCAATTCTTCAATCGCGTAATACCCAAAACGCGCAACATAAAGTCGTGCTAAATGAGGGTCTACTGTATATATAATTTTGAAAAAATATCATAGATAGATTAATGAAAATGTCTATAATAATGTAATATACAACATTTAATGCACCTCAGAGTGATTAGTATTGTGTATTATCATCATTATTAATATGTCATCTTAAGACTAAGACACTCTTAGTGATTTTAATGTGTACCTGCACTCCAGCACAGTGTGTAAGTTTATTTAGTTACAGGTACACATAAGTACAGTGGTACCCCGAGTTTCGGCCATAATTCGATCCAGGAGGCTGTTAAAGTTCCATTACTGAATGAATTTGTTCCCATAAGGAATAATGTAAATTAGATTAGTCCATTTCAGACCCCCAAAAATACACTTACAAAAGCACTTACAATAATACACTTACATAATTGTTCAAGTTGGGAGGTGGCCGAAACTCGGGGTACCACTGTATAATTATCAGAGTACAGCCTCTCCTCACTTAACGATAGAGTTTCGTTTCTAAGACCACGTCGTTAAACGAATTCGTCGTTAACCCATTGGGGGTCGACAGGCCTTCTCGGAAACGTGTTCCTGGGGTCGAAAATTTTTTGGAAAAAAAAAATTAATTTTTTCTTATGAAATGATAGAGAATCTTTTTCCGATCATAACGCCACCAAAATTATGAAATTTGATCAAAAACTAACAGAATTATGCTTTTGCGAAGTTCGCGGTATCTATGACACTGACGCATCGGCGATTTCACCCACTTTGAGCCCTATTTTTGACAAATTTCAATGTTTCAGTCTCCTACAATTATAGCTATTTCGCTAGAACTCCATTTTTTCTATCGATTGAGTACAAGAAACCTCCTATTTACCAATTTCATCTACCCAAAATAGTGGTCAGAAAATGGCAATTTTCCAATTTCACACAAATTTGAAACGATGCCAATTTCAAAATAGGGTCCAGAGTAAACATGGCAGACATTCCTGGCACTAAAATAACATGTTCTCTGTTCATTAGCCACGTCTCCAGGCCCCTGTTCCATTACTTTTGCTTTCCATTTTGAATTTTTATCCTCACAAAAATAGAAGATTTACTGTTATGTATACAACTGCATCATTGTAAAAATGGTATAAATAATATCAGAGCACTTGTGCATGAATATAAGACTCGCCAGTTGATGTGTATTGGACGCATGGTGTGATTTGTTTACTCTTGAACATCGTCAAAAATCGAACATTTTCGCTACTTTGAACTCAATTTCAAGGTACTTGTCATTATCATACCAATCAAAATCATCTCTATTTCTGTAATATATCTTCCATTCTATCAAATGAGACCAAGAAAACGAGAATACATCAATAAATACCATACGAAAATCGACTGCAAAGTCGCTGTTTAATCAAAACGGTCAGTTTTTTTCTCTCATTATGCAGTGTGTGCTGCTAATATACAGTGGACCCTTGCCATTCGAATTTAATCCGTTCCAGGAGCTTGTTCTTAAGTGAAATGTTCGGCGATTTAATTTTTCCCATAAGAAATAATGGAAATACAATTAATCCGTTCCAGAAATCCAAAAATATAAAAAAAATATTATATTTTAATAAAATTAAGCTTCTACATAGACAAAAACATTAAATACTACAGTGCTGTACTACTAAAAGTATTAGTAAATAAATGCAAGTCTTTTTACTTACCATTATTGAAGATTGTTGATGGCATATGGAAGAGAGGGAGGAGGGGAGGGAGGGAGGGAGGGGTTAGTGTTTGGAAGGGAATCCCCTTCCAGAAGGACTTCAGGTACCAAAGCCCTATCTGGGGTTACTTCTTTCTTTGTCTTTTAATCCCACTAGGACCAGCTTGGGAGTCACTGACACTTTAACAAAATAACTGTCCACAGTCCTCTGTTTCTGGCGCCTTTTCAACATGTTCCTGAAGGAGGACATTGTTTGGTCACTGAACATGCTGCTGTTATGGCTTGTTTGAGCTTGTTCAGGGTGGTATTTTCAACAAAACTTTGCAATCTATTCCAATTGTACACATCTCCTTAATCTCTGAAGAAGGCACCTTCTTCAGCCCCTCTTCCTCCTCCTTCTCCCGTGAATCAATAGCCTCAAATCTGGTCTGATGCTCTTCCATTTCCAGCTCTTGCAGCTCTTGAGTTGTTAGCTCTACCCTGTGGCCCTGCACTAGCTCTTCCACATCATCGCCACTCACCTCCAACCCCATGGACTTGCCCAATTCCACAATACAGTCCACAACAGGCACAGGGTCGGCAGGGTCAGGGTCAGCCTCAAACCCTTCAAAATCCCTCTGTTGGACACAACCTGGCCACAATGGTCTCCAAGCAGAGTTCAAAGTCCTTGAAGTCACTCCCTCTCAAGCCTTGCCTATAAGGCCTATGCAGCTGTAGATATTGAAATGATTCTTCCAGAACTCTCTAAGGGTCAATTCACTGTCCGAGGTCATTTCAAAGCACTTTTCAAACACTGCTTTTGTGTAGAGTTTTTGAAGTTACAGATGACCTGCTGGTCCATGGGCTGGAGGAGAGGGTGGTGTTAGGAGGCAAGAACTTCAGTTTTATAAATTTGAAGTCTTCACACAGTAGGTCTTCCATGTTTTGAGGATGTGAAGGAGCATTGTCCAGCAACAGGAGGCACTTTTTGTCCAAACCCTTTTCCTGTAGGTATTTTCTCACACTGGGGCCAAACACTTCATGGATCCAGTCACTGAAAATGTGCTTTGTGACCCATGCATTCTGACTAGCTCTCCACAAGACACACAATCTACTTTTGACGACATTGTGTCTCTTGAACACTCTGGGATTTTCTGAGGATACACTAGTAAAGGCTTTAATTTAAAATCCCCACTAGCATTACTACACATCATGAGAGTTAGCCTGTCTTTCATAGGCTTGTGCCCCTGGCAGTGCCTTTTCCTCCTGAGTAATGTAGGTCCTGTTGGGCATTTTCTTCCAAAACAGGCCTGTTTCGTCACAATTGAACACTTGTTCAGGTTTCAATTTTTCAGTCTTTATGTAGTCCTTAAACTCCTTTATGAATTTCTCAGCTGCATATTTGTCTGAACTGGCAGCCTCACCATGCCTTACCCATTATGTATGCCACTACGATTTTAAATCTCTCAAACCAGCCTTTGCTGGCTTTAAATTCACTACCATTACAATCAGCACTGGTTGCAGGTATTTTCTTTAAAAGATCGGCATGCAAGTTCCTTGCCTTTCACAATAATTGACTCAGACACACTATCACCCGCTAACTCTTTATCCTTGATCCACACCAGCAACAACTTTTCAATCTCTTCGATTATTTGTTGTCTGTTTTTGGCTCGCACAGTAACACCTTTTGCAACATCAGCTTGCTTAATTTCTTCCTTCTTAAGCAGGATAGAAGCGATAGTTGACCTGTTTTGCCATATATCCTGGCAAGATCACACAATCGCACACCACTCTCGTATTTTGTATTATTTCCTTCTTCATTTCTACGGTGTTTCTCACTTTTATGAGCCCAGGGGTACCACTAGGAACTTTCTTGGGACCCATGGTAGCTTATTTCACAGTCGCACTAATGAACAAACTCCAAAAAATTATAATTAAGTGTGAAATGTCTGGGGAAGCGTGCAGGGTATTGTTCTTCGAGTGTAAACAACGCGGGACTGGCTCTCACGCCTGCGCTGTGAGGCACCCAAGCGCCTGGCCGACAGGTCACGAACGTATTCGTTCGACTCGCGATAATTTGTTCGCATGACGATATCAAAATTTTGTACTAATGACGATTTGTTCGACTGCCGAGCCGTTCAAATAGGGGGTCCACTGTACAATATTTAGGTATGAATACTGGTCAGAGAGCCTGTCGTAAGTCCGAGGCATCAATAAACGAGTACGTCGCTAAGTGAGGAGAGGCTGTATATGTTAGTGTAAACTTATCTGGCATTTATATGCATTTATAAGTGAAAAAATGGCGTTCTGCTTTCCGGCGATGTCTGCATTCTGGCGGTAGCCTGGAACCTAACCTGCCGTGTAAGTGGGGCCCTACTCTATATAAAATTACTTTAAAACACTTGAAATTTTGGAAAGTTTCCAGACATAATGGATAGGTGTGCTCACAGAGAATGTAAACAAACTGGGTGGCACCCGGTGACCATATTAGAAAGTCAGGTGGGGGGAGCTGTATAGCAAGTTTTGGTCATAATTTGAAATTTCCGTATTAGCGGAACACCATAAAGCGGGGCCCTACTGTAGTACAAATGAACCTTAAGAAAGATTTAATTCAGGATGAATGATATCCTAGGTGTAAATAGTAATGGTCTTATACTGGAAACTATGAATTACATGTATTAAAAAAATCTGTGTATGTCAAAGATGCATTTTTGGCTTACTGATACTACCTTCCTTGCTTTTCCCATAGCATTACTACATGTAATATAACTAACTAGAAAGGTGTGTATTGCAGGGTTAATTTAAATTTATAAGATACTTTTCCTGCCATTACAGATTGATAATTATTTTGTAGCAGTTGGAATGAATGGCAACAATTTACAAGGTGGCGGTGGAGTAGGGAAGCTATAGCTGAGTGGATCATGTATGGCTCATTGGCTACTGAAATGTTGCCATTTGATGTAAGGCGCTTCATTGATCTTCACAATAATCAGCTACCTCAAAGAAAGAACCAGGGAAGTTGTAGGCAGGTGGGAATTCCTAATTTGATTTAATATTCTGCATTATACCGGGTTCTCATTAATGAAATGAACCTCAAGAAAATATGATTACTGTATATGTAATAATTTTAGCATAGTGATATTTTGCTTATTGTTACAGAGATTATTCAACAGCTAGGACAGTTATGTTGTACTGTGGAAGTGTAGGAATCTCTAAGGTTCCACATAAGATGGAGTACCTAGTTGAAAATTCAAGGAAGCTGAGGCGATCTTCATACCAAGATGATGATGCAGAAACAACAGATGTAAAGAGAGCCCTTGGTTCAACCAGAGATTCGAGGTGGCAAAAACAAAAAGCTGTTAAAAGAGCGGAAAAATAAGAAAGAAAAGGGCTGATGAGAATAGAAAGTGAGCATATTGGCCTGAAATTATTATGCAAGAGTGAGGAGAGAGGCTAAGAGGCATTTTGAGAATGACATAACAGCAAAGGTCAGTCTGAACCAAAACTATTTCATAGCTACATCAGAAGAAAGATGACAGTAAAGGACCAAGTAATTTGACTGAATATAGGATGAGGAGAGCTCACGAGGAAGTCTGTGAAGTGTTGATAAAATTATTTGAAGAGGTCTTCTCATTGGAAACCAGGAACAGGGAGCACTGACATGTACTGGATGACATCCACATAACAGGGAGAGTGATATAGACACTTGATGGACCTAGATACATCACTGGCAATGTGACCTGACAATATGTCACCATGGATTCTGTGAGAGGTGCAGAAGCTTTGCCCAAGACATTATCTATGATCTATAGACAGGCCCTGCTTTACAGTGCTTTGCTTTATGGTATTTCACTAATGCAGTGCTTTTCAATTATACCCATTCTTCATTTATTCAGACTTAATACAATAAGTATATTCACCACTCGCTATAAGCTAAGGACAAAAATATTTTAAGGTAAGTACAGTAATGTGTGTGATGTATATGCATTTTTTAGGCCTAGCTCTATTGCTCACTTAATATATGATAGTGTAAACATGTTATCAGGATATATATATTTTTTAACACGTCGTTTGTCTCCCACCGAAGCAGGGTGACCCAAAAAAACACTTTCACATCACTCACAAAATTCACTGTCTTTGCAGAGGTCCTCAGATATGACAGTTCGGATGACACTCCAAACAGCAAATTGTATCCCAGACCCCTCTTTTAAAACCCCCTTTAAAAGTCCAAACGTAGATCTGCGTTCACTCGCCCAGTGCTCCAAAGATTTTTTTAAATGAGGGCATTCTAACGTTATAAGATAAAAAAATTAGGATCAGTACTTACCGAGATATAGCCGGGAAGTTGGTGCTGGATGCTCACCTGATGGCAACATGGAGTCCTGTCGCTTGCAGACGTGTTGCTGATATACTTTTTTTCTCATTTTTATATTATATAATTTTTATGTTCTGATAATTACAATTAGGTAGTAGGTTCGTAGACAGCAACCACCCCGGGAGGTACTACCGTCCTGCCAAGTGAGTGTAAAACGAAAGCCTATATTTGTTTTTCATGATGGTAGGATTGCTGGTGTCGTTTTCTGTCTCCTAAGCATGTAAGATTTCAGGTACGTCTTGCTACTTTACTAAATTAGGTCACACTACACATACATATACAGTGGTGCCTCGGTTTCGTGCATCTCCAAACTCGAATATTTATGTAAGTGTATTTTCGCAAGTGTATTTTGGGGGTCTGAAATAGACTAACCTACGTGACATTATTTCTTAAGGAAGTAAATTCGTTGTAATGGCACTTGAGCAGCATTCTGGGCAATTTTCGGCGAAAACCGAGGGACCACTGTACACATTTATATATACACACTCATCCGAGTTTTCTTTTTATTTTATCTTAATAGTTCTTGTTCTTATTTCTTTTCCTTTCATATCCATGGGGAAGTGGAATAAGAATCTTTCCTCCGTAAGCCATGCGTGTTGTAAAAGTCAACTAAAATGCCGGGAACAATGGGCTAGTAACCCCTTTTCCTGTATAGATTTACTAAAAAGAAAAAGAAGAAAACCGTAAAAAGGAAGGGGGGGGTAGGGGTCATCCTCGAAAAGGTTGGAGGGAGGGGGTAAAGGAGGTTTTGTGGGCGAGGGGCTTGGACTTCCAGCAAGCATGTGTGAGCGTGTTAGATAGGAGTGACTGGAGACGAATGGTTTTGGGACCTGACGAGCTGTTGGAGTGTGAGCAGGGGAATATTCAGGGGAAAACCCGTTAATTGATTTAGTTGGACTTGAGTCCTGGAAATGGGACAATACAAGGCCTGCACTTTAACCCTTTCAGGGTCCGTGCCATAGTTCTACGGCTTTGAGTTCTGGGTCCAAACCGTAGTTCTACGTCATGAGCTCAGCTCACTCAGATAAGCTGTGAGCGGTAAATTTGGGCCTAGATATGAGAGAATACATCTATGTGGTAAGTGTGGACCACATAAAACAAATCCTCAGCACACAGTGCATAATGAGGAAAAACTTAGACCGTAATTTTTATTAAAACAGCGACTTTGCAGTATTTTTTCGTATAATTTTTATAGTTGTATTTGCTATTTCTTGGTCTCATTTGATAGAATAGAAGATATATTACAGATATTGAGATGATTTTGATTTGTTTTAGTAAAGGAAATGGCTTGAAACTGAGCTCAAAGTAGCGGAAATATTACATTTTGCCGATGTTCAAAGTAAACAAATGACCTCACCGCTATCGCGAGCTGGTGGGTCTGATATACGTTCACAAATGTGGTGCTATTTTTGTACAGTTATTACAATGTTGCATAAGAAAATCTTCCATTTTTTGGTTTGAATAAAATTCATTATGTGAATAAAAAATTGGAATTCATTTGTAAAGACTGAAAACGTAACTAATGAACAGAGGAAATGTTAGTTTAGTGCCAGGAATGCCTGCATTGTTTATTCTGCACCCTATTTTGAAATTGGAATATTTTGAACTTTGAGTTAAATTGGCAAATTCATTTCCGATCACTTTATTTTATAGTTGAAACAGTTGACTGGGCAATTTCTTGTGCTCAATCGATAGAGTAGAATATAGTGAAATAGTAAGAATTTGGTCAACTGGAATAATATAATTGACCGAAAATGGGAGTCAAAGTCGGCAAAATCACCGATGCGTAAATATTGCTGATACATCAAAATTCTCAAGAGCATAATTTCGTCAACATTTTTTTGTTTTTTTTACCTTCAGAAAAATATTCTCTACCATTTATAAAAAAATGTTTTTTTTTTTGGAAAATTTTTTAATTGTTAAATTTAGCCTCTATAAAGGGTTAAAGGGGGGGTCTGGGATAGTAACAGTTGGGAGGGACTTATTCTCAGCTGTCATATCTGAGCGCCTCTCAAAGACAGTGATTATGTATGAGTGGGTGAAAGTGTTGAATAATGATGAAAGTACTTTCTTTTCGGGGATTTTCTTTTTGGGTCACCCTGCCTCGGTGGGAGACTGCCGACTTTTGAAAAAAAAAAATTACAATTTATAGTAGTTCTTGTGATTTCATAGCCAACTTTGTTCTGACACTAAATTAGGTACTAAAATTGTCTCGAATACAAACCACTGACAGGTGAACATTTTCACCTGCCTTTCACATTCTCTAGAAATACAGGGACCCCTGAGTTTCAGTCACCTCGGAAAACAACAGTTATGTAAGTGTAATATTGTAAGTGCTTTTGTAAGTGTTTTTTGGGGGTCTGAAATGGACTAACCTACTTGACATTATTCCTTAAGTGAGTAAATTCGTTCAGTAATGGCACTTGAGCAGCCTTCTGGTTGAATTATGACCGAAACCGGGGTCCACTGTATATACAAAGTATTTTATTAAGTTTTAGACATTTTTTTTTCCAACAAGTCGGCCGCTCCCACCGAGGCAGGGTGACCCAAAAAAAAAAATCCCCAAAAAAAAATACTTTCATCATCATTCAACACTTTCACCACACTCATACATAATCACTGTCTTTGCAGAGGAGTCAGATGACAGCTGAGTTGTCCCTCCCAGCTGTCACTATCCCAGACCCCTCCTAAAGGTGGGCATTGTACTTCCCATTTCCAGGACTCAAGTCCAATTAAATCAATTAACTGGTTTCCCTGAATCCCTTCACAAAATGTTACCCTGCTCACACTCCAACAGATCGTCATGTCCCAAAAACCATTCGCTCCATTCACTCCTATCTAACATGCTCACACATGCTTGCTGGAAGCCAAGCCCCCGCCCACAAAACCTCCTTTACCCCCTCCCTCCAACCTTTTCTGGGGCGGCCCCTATCCGCCTTCCTTCCCCACAGATTTATACGCTCTCCAAGTCATTCTCTTTGATCCATTCTCTCTAAATGACCAAACCATCAACAACCCCTCTTCAGCCCTCTGACAAATACTTTTAGTAATTACACCTTCTTTAATTTCCACATTCCGAATTTTCTGCATAATATTTACCCCATTGCCCTTAGACAGGACATCTCCACTGCCTCCCGCCTCCTCCCGCGCAGCATTTTTCAACCCAGTTCACACCCATATAAGAGTGTTGGTACCACTATACTTTCGTACATTCCTTTTTGCCTCCATGGTAACATTTTTTTCCCAGCCTCAACGCACCACTCCTTTTTCTTCATCAATTCTATGGTTACCTCATCCTTCATAAACCCATCCCTGACACGCCAACTCCCAAATATCTGAAAACATTTACTTCTTCCTAATCCCCTCTCCAATGTGATATCAATTTTCTTTATTTTCGTTTTACCCTCATCACCTTACTCTTATCTATGTTCACTTTCAACTTTCTACCTTTACACACTCTCCCAAACTCGTCCACTAACCTTTTCAACTTTTCTTTAGAATCTCCCATAAGCACAGTATCATCAGCAAAAAATAATGTGCCAACCCCATTTCATTTAATTCCCATAATTTAATCCACTCCTCTCCCCAAACCCTAGCATTTACTTCTTTACAACCTCATCTATAAAATATTAAAAACCTGGTGTTAAAATCCCGTCAAGACCCTTTTACTGGGGGAATAATCTCCCTCTCTCACACCCAACCATCTATGATATTTTCTTCAGA
>WNWK01039843.1:0-17257 GCA_009830355.1 Cherax destructor
TCTTAACACCTGTAACAATCTAAGATCTAATATCATCATATAAAAATTTAAACAGTAAAATTTCATCATATTGTAATTTTGAAAATATTTTTAACTAGAATAAACTCCAATAAATTTCTCTAATATTAAGTACATAGTTTTAAAATAGAATAAGCTCCTAATGCCATGGCATGTCAGTGGCTCTCCTGCACTCAATTTACATTGTAACTTCCGATACCCATGTAACCTGTAATGAAATAAAATTTGTTTGTTTGTTTGTTTGTAAAGGAGGTGACAGTAAAATCACACGTGAAACGCGATACCCATGTACACACACACACACACACACACACACACACACACACAGGAGCTGAGTCTCGACCCCTGCAACCACAATTAGGTGAGTACACGCACACGCACACACACACACACGCACACACACACACGCACACACGCGCACACCCACACACGCACACCCACACACGCACACATACACACGCACACACACACGCACACACGCACACACACACAAGCACACACGCACACACGCACACACGCACACACACACACACGCACACGCACACACGCCCACACACACACACACACACGCACACACACACACGCACACACACGCACACACACACACACACACAGCACACACACGCGCACGCACACACACACGCACGCACACACGAACACACACACACACACACACACTAACACACACACACACTTGTGATAGTATCTTAGCATAAGTATTAGTAAAATTATACTAGCATAAGAACTGAAGAGAGGAGAGTCTCGGGACACAGGTTATAAACACAAGCCGTTGACCGTTAGGAATCACCCACCCTCTTCCTTACCCCTCCTTTCTCCCCCCACTGGCATCTCCAATCCCACACCCACCCACACCCACCCTATACCATCTCTTATCTTGTCATCTCTCTTCCCTCTACCCTCTCCCTCTCCCTCTTACCCTCCCCTTTCCCTTCCCCGTTTCCCCTCCCTCTCCCCCTCCCCCATCCTCCCCTCACTGGCATCTCCAATCCCACACACACCCACACCCACCCTACACCCTCTCCTATCTCATTTCTCTTCCCTCTACCTGGTTTAGCGCTTCTATTCGATTATAATAATAATAATAAATCTTCCTCTACCCTCTTATATATTTTCCTTCCTCCCTTCCACCCCCTTCCCTCTCCACCCTCCATCACTCTTCCTTCCCCCTCCCTCCCCTCCCCTTACAACTAACCCCACCCACCCACACCTTCCCCACACTGTCCCTTCCCCTTACAACTAACCCCACCCACCCACACCTTCCCCACACTTTCCCTCTCCCCTCCCATAACTCTCTCTCTCCCTAACTCCCTCCCTCCCTCCCCCCCAATCCTCCCTCCCTCCCTCTCTCTCTCTCCAAATCCCTCCCCCTCTCCTCTCTTTGCTTTCTCCCTCTACCTTCTCTCTTCCTCTCCCTGCCCCCTCCATTTCCCCTTCTTTTTCCTTCCCCTTCACCCCTTCTCCCTTTAGCCCCCTTCCCACTCTTTCTCCACCCTCCCATCACTCTCCCTGGCCCCCTAGGGCTCCTCCCACCCCCCACACTGCCATAATCTCTCTCCATCTCTCTCCCCCCTCCTTCTTCTTTTGCTCCTCCTCTCCCCTTTTCTCTCTCCCTCCCCTCCCTCCCCTCTATTCCCTCTTTCTTTCCTCCTTCCCCTTCCAAACCTTATACTCTACACCCCCTTCTCCCCTTTCTCCACCCTTCCATCACTCTCCCTCTTAAACCTCTCCCCCCTTTAGCCCTACACTTCCCTGAACGCACACACATATACAGCTTAAACCCTACACTTCCCCAAACACACAACTACAGCTAACGATGGTGTCTCAGAGGGGAACTCGAAGGCCCAGGGGAACAGAGGAGAATGGCTCTTGTAGGGAGGAATGGATGGAGGAGCAATGCAAAAGGATGGAACAAGAGTGGGAAAGTAAACTAGGTGAGGTCTCTGCAAAAATGGAAAAAAGGATGGAGGCAGAGCTTTGGGCAAAATTGGAAGGGAGGTTGGAGGAGGAGAAGAAGAAATGGGAGTCACAAGTCGAAGCTGCAGTAGCCAGGATAAGTGCCCTAGAATGTGAGGTAAATAGGATGAAGCAAGCTACAGGGGTATGGACCAGAGAGGACATAGCATCTGAAGCTGGCACATCCTCATTGAACAAGGAACCCAATGGGGAGAAAGGAGACATGAACTACGCAAAGGCCCTATCAGTCCAAGATGGGCCAAGGAATGAAGGGGGAGAGCAGCCGGGAGCAGGGGTGGTGGTAAGAGAGGCATGACCAGGATGCCAAGAGCTACAGGAAAACATTGGGGAGAGATGGAGGGAAAGGAAATGGGAGGCGGAGAGGGAGAAGTCAGTGTTTATTCACGGGCTCCAGGAGAGCGAATCAAGGACACACAATGAAAGACGGCAGGAGGAAAGACAGGAGATTGAGAACGTCATTAGAGAAATAGGCGAAGAGGACATGTCTGAGATAGTAAATTTTCAGAGAATAGGGGGTACGTGAAGGGGGAGAAAACGCCAGTCAAGCTGATCTTCAAGACAGAAACAGTGCGAAACAGGATCCTGCAAGAGAAACCATGGCTGAAGGAATCGTCAGCATACAGGAGGGTTCCTAGACCGGGACAGAACAAAAACAGAAAGACAGCAGCTGAGGGAGTGGAGGCAAAATCGAAAGGAGCTGGGAAGAGAGAGACAGACAGAATCAGCAGAAACCAACCAGAACAGGGAAGAGCAACAGGAGCGAGCACACACAAACCCACCCCCAGAACCCCAAAACCAAACACGCTATCCCAACACAGACCACAATCCACACTTACATCCCCACCCTCACTATGCAGTAGAATCCCCAGGGCCCCTTCTCCCCACCCCCACAGACCCCGAAACACAGTGTTGGAGAGAAACTGAATGTATGGTAACAACGCAGATGGAATAACGAATAAGTGGAGGAGGGCATGAAAGAATCAAAGAGGCATCACCGGACATCATAGCCCTCACTGAAACAAAGCTCACAGGGATGATAACAAATGCCATCTTTCCAACGGGATACCAGATCCTGAAAAAAGACAGAGGAACAGAAAGGGTGGAGGAGGGACCGCTGATCAAAACAGATGGGATTTTGATGAGCGGGAGAGAGGGGACAGAGGAGAAGCAGGAGATTGTATAATAGGAACACTTCAGTCCGGAGGTCCAAAGGTGATAATTGCAGTGATGTATAACCCACCACAGAACAGCAGGAGACCAAGGCAAGAGTATGATGAGAGTAATAGAGCGATGGTTGACACACTGGCCGAATTGGCAAGAAGGGCTCATGCGAGCGGGGCGGTACTGATCATGGGCGACTTCAACCATAAGGAAATCGATTGGGAGAACTTAGAACCACATGGGGGCCAAGAAACATGGAGGGCTAAATGATGGAGGTGGTACTGGAAAATCTCATGTACCAACATGTAAAGGACAATACCAGAGAGAGAGGGAAGGACGAGCCAGCGAGACTGGACCTAGTATTCACCCTGAGTAGCGAGATATTGAGGACATCACACATGAAAGCCACCTTGGGGCCAGTGATCATATGGTTCTAAGCTTCGACTACATAGTAGAGTTACAAGTGGAGAGGGAAGCAGGAAGGGCTGCACAAATGAAGCCAAACTACAAGAAAGGTGACTACGTGAGATGAAGAACTTCCTGCATGGAGTTCAGTGGGACAGAGAGCTGGCAGGGAAGTCGGTAAACGAGATGATGGAATATATGACAACAATTTGCACGGAAGCTGAGGAGAGGTTTATACCCAAGGGTAACAGGAAAAGCGAAAAAGCCAGGATGAATCCATGGTTCACCCAAAGGTGCAGGGAAGCCAAAACCAAGTGTGCCAGGGAATGGAAGAAGTACAGAAGGCAAAGGACCCAGGAGAATAAGGAGAGCAGTCGTATAGCCAGAAATGAATATGCACAGGTAAGAAGGGAGGTCCACAGACAATACGAGAATGACATAGCAGCAGAAGCCAAATCTGACCCAAAGCTGTTGTACAGCCACATCAGAAGGAGAACAACAGTTAAGGATCAGGTGATCAGGCTGAGGAAGGAAGGAGGGGAGGTCACAAGAAATGACCACGAAGTGTGAGGAGCTCAACATGAGATTCAAAGAGGTGTTCACAGAGGAAATAGAAGGGCCTCCAGAAAGGAGGAGAGGTAGGGTACACCACCAGGTGCTGGACACGATAAACACAACTGAGGAGGAAGTGAAGAGGCTACTGCGACTAGATACCTCAAAGGCGATGGGGCTGGACAACATTTCTCCATGGGTCCTGAGAGGGGGAGCAGAGGAGCTATGTGTACCCCTAACAACAATCTTCAACACGTCTATCGAAACAGGGCAACTACCAGAGGTATGGAAGACAGCAAATGTAGTTCAAATTTTTAAAAAGGAGACAGAAACGTAGCACTAAACTACAGACCAGTGTCACTGACATGTATAGTATGCAAGGTCATGGAGAAGATTATCAGGAGAAGAGTGGTGGAGCACTAGAAAGGAATGAGCTTATCAACGAAGGCCAACACGGTTTCAGGGACGGGAAATCCTGTGTCACAAACCTACTGGAGTTCTATGACACGGTGACAGCAGTAAGACAAGAGAGAGAGGGGTAGATTGCATATTCTTGGACTGTAAGAAGGCGTTTGACACAGTCCCACACAAGCGATTAGTGCAGAAGCTGGAGACCAGGCAGGGATAACAGGAAGGCACTCACAATGGATCAGGGAATACCTGTCAGGAAGACAGCAGCGAGTCATGGTTCGTGGCGAGGTGTCAGAGTGGGCGCCGGTGACGAGTGGGGTGCCACAGGGCAGTCCAGGACCGGTGCTGTTTCTGGTGTTTGTGAACGACATGACGGAAGGAATAGACTGAAGTGTCCTGTTTGCAGATGATTGAAGTTGATGAGAATAATTCAATCGGAAGAGGACCAGGCAGAACTACAAAGGGATCTGGATAGGCTGCAAGCCTGGTCCAGCAATTGGCTCCTGGAGTTCAACCCAACCAAGTGCAAAGTCATGAAGATTGGGGAAGGGCAAAGAAGACCGCAGACGGAGTACAGTCAGGGGGCCAGAGACTACAAACTTCAATCAAGGAAAAGATCTTGGGGTGAGTATAACACCAGGCACATCTCCTGAGGCGCACATCAACCAAATAACTGCTGCAGCATACGGGCGCCTAGCAAACCTAAGAACATCATTCCGACATCTTAATAAAGAATCGTTCAGGACCCTGTACACTGTGTACGTTAGGCCCATACTGGAGTATGCAGCACCAGTTTGGAACCCACATTTATCAAGCACGTAAAGAAACTAGAGAAAGTGCAAAGGTTTGCAACAAGACTAGTCCCGAGCTAAGGGGTATGTCCTACGAGGAGAGGTTAAGGGAAATCGACCTGACGACACTGGAGGACAGGAGAGATAGGGGGGACATGATAATGACATATAAGATACTGAGAGGAATTGACAAGGTTGACAGAGACAGAATGTTCCAAAGATGGGACACAGCAACAAGGGGACACAGTTGGAAGTTGAAGACTCAGATGAATCACAGGGATGTTAGGAAGTATTTCTTCAGTCACAGAGTAGTCGGGAAGTGGAATAGCTTGGGAAGCGATGTAGTGGAGGCAGGTTCCATACACAGCTTTAAGAAGAGGTATGATAAAGCTCATGGCGCAGGGAGAGTGACCCAGTAGCGGCCAGTGAAGAGGCGGGGCCAGGAGCTATGTCTCGACCCCTGCAACCACAACTAGGTGAGTACAACTAGGTGAGTACATACACACACACACACACACACACAGACAGACACAGACAGACACAGCCAGACACAGACACACACACACACACACACACACAAACACACAGACAGAACACACACACACACACAAAAATCCCCCATGCATAAAAACGGCCCCTAGTTCTTGCATTCCTAGGACAAAATGGTAACTAACACACCCACTAACACTCACACATAAGAACATAAGAAAGGAGGAAGTAGATAAATGGTTCAGAGAATCGACAAGTTGATAAATTAGACACATGCAAATGTGCCCCAACCTAACCCCCCTCTCCTCCCTATGGTATTAAGCTCCCCCCTAGCACATTTATTCTTTAAAGATTTATGGACTGACTCATCCCCGGCCGAGGGACTTTTCCTCAAACTCCTCCTGTTCTTCACCTTTTCCTTTTTTGGACTGATGAACCATTGGGGGAAACGTTTCCTCAATAAAGATCCCGTTTGCATATGTGTCTAATTTATCAAAAAGGGGAACATCAGCAGGCCTTTGGGCCCCCATACTAGGCAGACCTTAAATCCACCCACTAACAATTTTTAAAAACCCACATACTCTCACACACGCATTTTAAATTTCCCTTGGGGGTTTAAAAAGTATCCTTTAAAGTAAACCTCTAAAACACTGAGATTTTGTCCCCCCAGTGTAAAACCCTTGATATAAACCCTGTTAGACACTGTACATAGTATGTAATGTTTACACTGAAGGATCCTCCATGGTGTATCCCCCTATAAAAAACATTCATTGTGTACATATAACAGAAATTAGAGAATCTCATATAATATATATTTTCCAAAATACCTCAAAAAAAAAAACATATGAGTCAATCAACCACATTCACAGAAAAACAGATAAAATAAAATATTCCCTCTAGATTTTTTCCCCCTAAATACTGGGTCAGAGAAATTGGAAATTAAAAAAAATTTTTTTTTTCCACATTTTTGAGGATATTATCGACACATACTGGTATATTCAAAATATTCCTGGTTAACACATTCTTTGGTAATGTTGGAAAATGCAGAACTCGACTCAAAATGAACATTAAAAAGACCATTAAAATTCAATGCACCCGATAATTTTTTTTTTTTTTTTTTTTTTTTAAAAAAAAAAAAATTTTATATATATATATATATATATATATATATTATTTGGATTATAAAACTGGTCAATTAGAAAAGAACTCATCAAAAATTAATCCTTTCAAAATTTTTTTCTTATATTTAAAAAATATTTTTTTTTTATTTATGTTGATGTAAAATTTATAATTTTGTCCAAAGAAACTTTGAAAACCTACCAACCCTTATTACAACAAGCGAATTTAATTTACCAAACCCCAACTAAATATATTTTGATACTTTAAACATTAATTTAATAATAAAAAAACACAATAAAAAATTTTTTTTTCGTTATGTTCAAAATTTTTTGGCGAAATTTTTGCATCCAAAATTTTCACTTGTTTTATGGCAAGGTGGCGTTGCTATTTAACCCAAAAACAAGTTTTTAATCGGCAAAAAAAATATATATATATATATATATATATATATATATATATATATATATATATATATATATATGTCGTGCCGATTAAAAATTTCAATTCAAGAACTCATCTAAAATTAAGTCCTTTCAAAAATTTTCTCTTATACGTTTAAAATTTTTTTTTTATTTATGTTAATGTAAAATTTAAAATTTTTGTACCAAGAGAAATTTTAAAAACCTACCTAATTATTACAACAACCGCAATTTAATTTACCCTCCCCAACTAAATATATTTTAGTACTTCTTAATTTAATAATAAAAAACACAAAAAATATTTTTTCGTTATGTTCAGAATGATTTTGGCGAAATTTTGCATACACAAATTTTCATTTCTTTTTTGGAAGGTGACTTCTTTTTAACCCCAAAAAACAAAAGTTTTCCCAATCGGCACGACATATATATATATATATATATATATTTATAATAATAAAAAAATTTATATAAATAATTTTATTAATAAATTTAAAAAATATATATATATATAAAAATTTATATATATATATATATATATATATATATATATATATATATATATATATATATATATATATATATATATATATATGTCGTCCCATTGGTAAAGGTAAATTAAAAAACTCATCTAAAATTGAGTCCTTTCTAAAATTTTCTTATACTTTTAAAGATTTTTTTTTTCATTTATGTTATCCTTTGATATATCTTTGAAGAGTTTCGGGGTATCTCTCTACCCCGGCCATGGGCCGGCTCGTCGGTCTTCCTGGTCAACCAGGCTTTTGTGCTAGGCCCGCTGCCCCAATATCCGTCACACCCGGGGTTGATCTGGCACCGGTAAAATATTTCCCCAGTTTCCTCTTAAGGCTTCTACACGGTTCCACCGTGTTTGGGATATCTTCGGTAAGATGTTGAATATCGGGACCCCGGATGTTAATACGTGCCCCCGTATTGTCCCCCCCCCCCCCTGCTCCTCACGGGTTTATTTTACACTTTCCCCATATTCTCACCCCAGTATGTTGTTATGGCGGGGTTTGGGGCCCCCCTCAAGTACTTTCCATGTATATATTATCATGTATCTCTCTCTCCTCCGCTCCCAAGGTAAATTTAAAAAAGGGGGCTTTTTTAGATGTTTCAATGGTCAATGGGCCCTAAACGATCTCGGGTTTTTTTCCAGCTCTGCTTTTCTCCTGCCTGAACGGGGCCGTCCCTGGCGTATTCAAATGAGGAGCACTGCGATTTGAATAGTGTCACCATCGGCATTATTTCCCCCTTTTTTAAATTCTCAAACCCCCCCCGTCATCTTTCCCGGTGTTGTGATCTTTGTCTTGTTATGGTCTTTAAACGACAGATCAGCAGTAATTATTCCCCAAATCCTTTACGTGTTCCTTTCGTTCTATGTGGTATTTTTCGTTTTGTATATAGTGTTCCCCTTTTAGTTCTTCATTTTTTTCCTACCTAAGTAGCTGAAACATCACCATTGAATCTGTTGCCCACTGCCCATTGGAAGACCCCGCATGTCCTCCGAATTTTTTCAGTGTCCTCTACCGTAGTGACTTTCATGCTTATTTTATGTCATCTGCAAAGATGATACAAAAATGTGCTGGGTGTTTTTATCTATGTCTGCTTTTAGGATGAGAAACACAGAGGTCCCGGACAGTCCCTTTGGGGGACTGAGTTTTTGCCTCGCTGATGCGGGGTTTTGGGGCCCTGTTCACTACTACTTTTTGTGTTTTTTTTGTTGGGAAAATCAAAAATCCATCTGCCTCCCTTTTCCCCGTAATGCCTATGGCCCTCATTTTGTCGCTATCACCCCAAATGATGCATTTGTCAAACCCTTTAAAAACTGTGTAAATCACATCTGCGTTTTGGTCGTCCCCCCAAAGCCTCCTAATTCTGTCATAATGGTTCAGCAGCTGTAAACGGATGATCGCCCCGGGGTTTTTAAAGCCATGCTGGTTCGGGTTATGTTGGTTGTGCGGGGCCCTGAACTTTGTAATCTGCCGTCTCATCACTCTTTCAAAGATTTTTATGATGTGAGAAGTGGGGGGTACTGGTCTGAAAATTTTTTGCTAGTCTCTACTACCCCCCTTATGCAAAGGGGGCTATGTCTGCACTTTTTTAAAGGGCCCCTGGAATTTCACCTAGATCAAAACTTTTTTTCCACAAAAAAAAAAGGGGGTCTTGCTAATGGTACTTTGCACTGCTTTATAAATAAAGCTTTCCCAAAAACTGGCCCAGGTGCGGGGGTGAGTGGGCATTTATTTTTTTTCGAAATCTATGGGATTTGTACTAATGTGGGGTTGGTGGTTTTTATTTTTTTCATTTATGTTGAGGGGTTTTTTTTGGAACCAAAGAAATTTTTAAAACCCACCAAAACCCTTTTTACAAAAAACCCAAATTTAAAATTTAAAACCCCCTAAATATATTTTGAATTTAAAATTAATTTAATAAAAAAAAAACACAATGAAATATATTTTTCTTTTTTCAGAATGTTTTTTGGGAAATTTTGCATAAAAAATTTTTTACTTGTCTTATATGGCAAGGTGAGCGTTGCTATTTAAGCCATATAATATATTATTTTGCCGATTAGGTAAAACTTTTTTTTTGGGGTTAAATGCAACGCTCTTCTTGCCATATACGAAAAAAAAAAATTTTTTTTTAATTTCGAAAAAACCTTTTAACCTAACAAAAAAAAATTACATTGTGTTTTTTTAAAAAAAATTTTAAAGTTTATGTAAAAATATTTGGGGTTGGGAAAAAATTGGGTTTTAAAAAAAGGAGGGGGTTTTAAAAAATTTTTTGGGTAAAAAATTTATATTTTTTTAAAATTTTAAAATAAATGAAAAAAAAAATCTTTAAACTATAAAGAAAATTTTAGAAAGGACTTAATTTTAGAGGGGGGCTTGCTAATTGACCATTTTTTACCTAATCCACGACAAAAAATATATATATATATATATATATATATATATATATATATATATATATATATATATATATATATATATATATATATATAATAAAAATATATATTTTTTATGTCGTGCCGATTAGGTAAAACTTCAGGGTTAAATAGCAACACTCACCTTGCCATATAAGACAAGTGAAAATTTGTGTATGCAATAATTTCGCCAAAATCATTCCCGAACATAACGAAAAAAAAAAATTCCATTGTGTTTGTTTTTTATTAAATTAATGTTAACGTATCAAAATAAATTTAGTTCGGTTAGGCTAAATTAAATTGGGTTGTTGTTTTAAAAGGGGTTTTTTAGGTTTTTAAAGTTTCTCTTGGTACAAAATTATAAATTTTAACATTAACATAAATGAAAAAATATATCTTTTTAAAAGTATAAAAAAATTTTAGAAAGGACTTAATTTTAGATGAGTTCTTGCTAATTGACCAGTTTTACCTAATCGGGGCTTATATATATATATATATATATATATATATATATAATATATATATATATATATATATATATATATATATATATATATATATATATATATATATATATATATATATATATATATATTCAAAAATACACTTTTGTTTGGGGGCGAACCCATGTCGTTTTAGCCCGCCTCGTGATGAGAGAAAATTCCCCCTCTAACCCAATGGACCACCTAATCCAACAAAAATCACGCACCCAGCAGAGCTTGTTTTGTTATTATTGTTATTATTATTATTATTATAATTATTATTATTATTATTTTTATTATTATTGTTATTATTATTATTGTTATTATTTTATTATTAATTTTTATTTTTTAATTTTTATTTTTATTTTTATTATTATTTTTATTATTAATTATTATTTTGTTTTATTATTATTATTATTTTATTATTATTATTATTATTTTATTATTATTATTTTATTATTTTTTTTTGTTAATTATTATTATTTTATTATTATTATTTTTTTATTATTATTATTTTTTATTATTTTATTATTTTTATTATTATTATTTTATTATTATTATTTTTTATTATTATTATTATTATTATTATTATTATTATTGTTATTATTATTATTATTATTATTTTTTTTATTATTACTGTTCTGGGTCTGAAATTGGGACCTGGGGAAAAAAAGGGAAAAAAAATGGGATTAATAATCACTGAATTATAAAGGCGATATAAAAATAGTATAATGAAGTCATCGGCGAAATGAAGGACGGAATGACCACTGACCCCCCTTTTCGGAATGACCTATGACCCAACTCTTGGGAATGACTTTTGACTTGGCTCTTGGGGGAAGACCTCTGACCCAACTCTTGGGAATGACCCTGACCCAACTTTTGGGGAAAGACCTCTCACCCAACTTTTCGGAATGACCTCTGCCCCCAATTTTTTGGGAAAGACCTCTGACCCAATTTTGGGGAAAGCCCCCGCCCCCAAATCGGGGGGAAAAGCCCTTTTTTGACTTTTTTGGGGGAAAGACCTCTGACCCCCCTCTTGGGAGTGACCTTTGACTTGGCTCATTTGAATGACTTCAACCCAACTCTTGGGAATGACCTCTGACCCCTTTTTGGGGAAAGACCCTCTTAAAATCTTGAGAATGACCTCTGACCTAACTTTTTAAATGACCTCTGACCCAACTTTTGGGGAAAAGCCCCTTTTTCCCAACTTTTGGGGGAAAGACCTCGGGACGTAATTTGGGGATTATCACTTGCCCGTGTTCCAAAACCCGACAATATCACCAGTGGGGGCCCCCCATGACGACAGTTCACCAGTGGTGAGTCTCCATGACTGACAGATCACCAGTGGTGAGTCTCCAAAAAAAACAGTATCACCAGTGGTGATCCCCATAACTAAAAATTTTCCCCAGTGGTGAGTCTCCATGACTAACAATATCTCTAGTGATGAGTCCCCAAAAATTTTAAAATTCACCAGTGGTGAGTCTCCATAACTAACAGTATCCCCCAGTGGTGAGTCTCCATGACTAACAATATCTCTAGTGATGAGTCTCCATGACTAACAATATCTCTAGTGATGAGTCCATAACTAACAGTATCACGAGAGGTGAGTATCCATTACTAACAGTATCACCAGTGGTGATCTCCATGACTAACAATATCCTAGTGATGAGTCTCCATGTTTAACAATATCTCTGTGATGAGTCCATAACTAACAGTATCACCAGAGGTGAGTCTCCAAAAAAAACATATCACCAGTGGGAGTCTCCATGACTAACAATATCTCTAGTGATGAGTCATGGCTCCCTAGGAAGCAGAGAGTGTGCATAAAGGGGGTTTAAACCCCCGAGTGGGGATTGTAAAATGGTGTTCCACGGGGACGGTCTTGGGGCCCGGTTGTTTATAATATATATTGACCTTGAGGGGGGAAATTTAAAAGTGATATAGAAAATTTCCCCCGATGACACGAAGATGGGTAGGATAATTGTTCAAACATGTGTCAGGGAACTTCAAAATTTTTTAAAAAACTCAATTCCTGGTCAGAAAAGTGGCAGATGCAGTTCAATTGATTAATGCAATGTTCTGAAGCTGGGGGTTTCCATAACCCAAGCACTTGTTGTAGTGAATGGTTCAGAGAACCGACGAGTTGGTAAATTAAAAAATATGCAACACTTTGTATTTTTTATTGAGGAAACGTTTCCCCCCAAATGGCTTCACCCCGTCCATAAAAAAGGGGAATCGTGAAGAACAGGAGGAGTATGAGGTGATAGTCCCTCAAACTTAGTCGATGTTGTCATCCATCAATCTTGAATAAAATACAGCATATGTGCGAAGGGTCTTTTATACAGGCGGGGGGGTGCAGCAGCCGGGGGGTGTCACATTTGACCAATGTGGGGGGCCCAAGGGTTAGGCTTTTAAGAATTCCCTGTATTAAGATACCAAGATGTTGCTTTCAGACAGGATGTAGATGAATGGTTCAAGGAAAAAAAGGGGTTGGGAAAAATTTTTCACAATTTAAAACTTGGGGATCTTTTTAGGGGAAAAAAGTTTGCCACACAGGGCTTTTATCGGTTCCTGGGAGAATCGTGAAGAACAGGAGGGGGGAGGTGGTCAGTCCCTCAAACCCTTTAGTCATTTCAGTCCATCAATCTTTTAAAAAACATATGTGCGAAGAGGTGGGTTTTTACTCCTACGACTGCTGCACCTCTTGGGGCCCACAGTTTTGCTACCCTTTTTACAAGCTGATTATATTCAAGATTGATGGACTAAACCCTTTAAATTTGGGGTGTCCCTCCTGTTCTTCACTTCTCCTTTTTTGGTGGGGTGGCCCTGTGTCAAACCAAAAAGATACCCAAGTTTTATTGTTTTTTTACCAACCCCAACACTTATAAGTTAAATAACGTAGAACTTAGCAATACAGATTGCGAAAAGGACTTGGGGGGTTTTGGTAAGCAGCAACCTTTTAAAAAGACAGCAATGCCTAAGGGACGTAATAAAAGGGGGAAAAGATTACTGGGATTTATATCAAAAGTGTAAGCAACAGAAGTCCAGAGGTTATATTACAGCTTTATACATCGTTAGTAAGGCCTCACCTAGATTACGCAGCTCAGTTCTGGTCTCCTACTGGAGGGAGCTGTTGGGCTTTTTTAATGAAAAAATTAGTGGTATGGGTTATGGGGGGGAAAAAAATGAATAGTGTAGTAATATTATGAATTCTAGGAGAAAATAGTAATAGGCAGATTAAGGTGGATATTGGAAAATGTGGCACTTTGGGGGCAAGGACTGTAATAGGTATAGTGGAAAACAGAAATGAGCAGGAAGGGTAAAGAAAAGGGGGGGCTTTATATGTATATTACACAATAGTCGTAGTGCTAGAAATAAAAGGACAAAATTTAGATTAGTTGCTAGTGCGGGTAATATTGATGTTTTTGCAATAACTGAGACGTGCTTTAATATGAAAAAACGGGCATGCCTGCAGAAGGTCACACCCCGGGTTTTTAAAATTTTTCCAAGTAGACAGAAGTATGGGGAAAGGGGGGGAAAAGGGGGTACTCTATGTACGTGATCATTTAAATTGTTGCATAAAAACGGGCATAAAGTCTGAAATAATACATACAGAGTCTGTCTGGATAGAATTTTCAGAGGGGGGGGAAAAAATTTATTTTAGGGGGTTATATATCGTCCTCCAAACTTAGATAGGGGAAAAAGGGGGGACTACTCTGGGAGGAAATTGTTAAGGCCCCCAAGGCACCATAACGGAATTTAGGGGGCTTTAACTTTAGTCAGATTGATTGGGAAAAATTTTAAGGGGAAATTTTGAATCTAACGATTTTTTTGAAGTAGTTCAGGATTGTTTTTTTAAGCAGTTTGTGACAGAACCTACAAGGGGGAAAAAACCTACTTGACTTGGTTTGTTAAACAAGAAATCCCTTGTTAATAATTTAAAAAATTACAGAGGAACTCGGCACAAGCGACCCCAAGTCAATTACCTTCAGCATTGAATGGATGTATGATAATAGGGATAATTCAGTAACAGTCCCAGACTTTTGCTTAGCAGATTATAATGGGCTTAATAACACTTATAAACCCTGTAGACTGGGGTCGAAAAGACTATCAATACAGCTTTCTTAAAATATACAGGCTGCCCGAAAATTTATCCCGTATAAAGAAATTAGATCAAGTAGAAATGCCCCAAAAAATGGATGAAAAAAAGGGCTCAAATATCTTTTAGGGCAGAAGAAAGGAATTTATAGGCGCATAAATAGAGGGGAGGTTCATCTTATTAATAAGTATAATGATATTAAGAGGGACGTTAAGAACGGATCAGAAAAGCAAAACGGGACTATAAAATTTAAAAGGGTTGCTAGGTATTAAAAAACCCAACCCAAAAGTTTTCCAGGTTTATAGAACAAAAGTTAGGGATAAGATAGGCCCCCTTAAAAATAACTCTGGGCATCTTACTGACAAAGGAATGATATGTTGATAAATTAGACACATATGCAACACTTGGGTATTTTTTATTGAGGAAACGTTTCCCCCACATTGGCTTCACCCCGTCCATACAAAGGAGAATATGAAGAACAGGAGGAGTTTGAGGTGGTCAGTCCCTCAACCTTGAGTCGATGTTGTCAGTCCATCAATCTTGAACAGAATACAGCATATGTGCTAAAAACGTTTATATCCGTAGGCAGGAGGGGGAGAAGTCGTAGGTGGTGTCATTTTTTGTACAAGAATGGTATACAATACCGACATTTGCCCCAAAGGGGGAAGGGCGTGCCCAAGGGTTGGGCAAGTGAAAATTTCCCCCGTATTAAGATCCCAAGATGTTCCCGTCAGACAGGTTGTAAATGAATGGTTCAGGAACCGACAAATTGATAAATTAGCCCAAAATGCAACACTTGGGTATCTTTAGAAAACGTTTCGCCACACAGGGGGTTCATCAGTCCAACGGAGAATCTGAAGAACAGGGGGGTTTGGGTGGTCCCCCCCAACCGGTCGATGTTGTCAGGACCTGCCTAGGGGGGGCCCCAAACAGGCCTGATGCAGTGTTCCCCCTTTCTTATGTTCTTTGTGCTTACAGGGTCTGTCTTCGACTAGCTGTGAGTAGCGCCGGATGATGCATTAATAAAGCCAGTCTCTCAGGATGGTCAAAATGATGAAGTTTACCCCCCGGTAGAGTAGAATGAAAAAGATCTCCTAAGGTTTTTGAAAAATGAAATCTATTCCCTTTTTTACGGTGGGGAAAAGAAATCTACCCCGCGGGGTGAGGGAAAAAGGGGAAATCTTCTCAAAAAAGGGGGAAAGATATGATCTTCCTTAGGATGAAAGTCTTTCCTAAGGAGGGGAAAGTCTGTGATTAGGACGTGAGAATAATAAAGTCTGAAGTCTGTACCTTAAAAAATGATGAGAATAATGGAATCTGTGAAATGAACCAAAATGGGAATCGAACTAAGATGCCCTCCATTGAAAACCCCTTTTTTAGCAGCTTAAAAGGGGGGCTTTGGATGCTAAGCTGAGATATGGGGATTGACGGAGGAAAAAAAAGGATTCGTGTTCCCGCTGTGCTCCCCCAGGTCAGGAGGGAACCAGGACAGTGGCCGGGCAACATGGGACAAAGCTGGGATCATGAAGACGAAGGGTGGCGAAACTGAAAAAAAAATATTGGAAACTTTGAACCCATTTTCTGTCACCGAACGAAGCAGATTGTCTACTGGGGCGTCACCAGAGCACCAAAGGGGAAAAAAATGGCGAGAGGTTGATTGACATTCCTTTTAACCCCCAGGAAGACCATTCCAGTAAAAAATTCCAATGAAGAACCAGAAAGTCATGGCAAACTCCGCCAGTGAAGGTAAGAACATTGTTTTAGTTGGGGACAGTCAGGTTAAGTTTAGGGATAGGGCTTTTTTTGGGAGATAGGAAGAGGGGGCAGAGTGTATGTTTTCCCGGGGCTGGGGGGAGGGTTTATGAAATTAAGACACATTTGAAAATCTGGGGATCTTTTTGTGAGGGGTTTTTTCCCTCCAGTGGCTCTATCAAGCAAATTTAGGGGGTTATTTGAAGACAGAAGAACTATATATAAAAGATGAGTTAATCAGTCCTTTAGTTTTGGGGGTTTGGATTTTGGGGGAAATTTTGGTTTAGTGAAACATGAAAAAGGGGGTGGTAGGGAACCGATTATCTGCCTTAGTGCGGGGGGGAACGATGTTGGCAGAAAAGTGAAAACCCGGGGTCCGGTATAGGACAGAAATAAATGGTATAAAAAAACCGACAAATGGAAAAAAAAAATAAGCGTAAATATGATCCTTTATTGACAACGTTTTCCCACGCAGTGGGGTTTATCGAGGGGCAAACAGATCTGTTTTTGACTTTGAAAAGCCCCCCTGCATGGGCAAAAATTTTTAAAAAAAATCCCCTTTACTGCTTAAAAGGTTTTTTTTTTTTTCCAGGTATAGGACAGTAATAGAGATAATTAGGAAG
>WNWK01039844.1:0-17257 GCA_009830355.1 Cherax destructor
GTAGAGGCAGTCATTGACGAGGTCAACAGTGAAGACTGGATCCTTGGCATTCTGCTGACTTCTGGAAAGCTCCTGGAACTCCTTCATCAACCTCCTTGTTCTGACGATCTTCATGTGTTTGGTAGTGGACTCGTTCAGGATCCCACCGCCGCTGCCACCACTGCCTCCAGCTGCGCCGCTGCTACCCTGGGAGGCCTTTTTGAAGAGGACGCCCGTGGAGGTGGGTGCAGACGCCCCCAGGGGAGTCTTACCAAGGCTCGAAGACTTGGGGCTGTGTTGATTGACCACTCCCTCAGAAGGCCCTACCCGGCTGCCTTCCAAGTAGGTGTGTCTGGAGAAGAACCTCCGTGCTGTGGAGGGAGAGTTGAGGCCATTGTGGCCTCCAGCACTTCCCCCATCACCACTGCCTGCCCCAATACAACCTCCACCACCCACCAACGCCACCACACCTTCACCTGTGGTGTCTTGACCCCATGCGCCAGATGGCTTGGCTTCTGTTACCCACTGTGTTCATTGAGGTTCTTGAACTAGGGTCTCTACAAGTGTTGTTGTGGTTAATGTGGGTGTTGTTACTGGTGGTGGTTGTGGTGGTGGTGGTGGTAGAAGCCTCGGTGGGGTGGTACTGGGGCTCTAACTTGTCGCTGGAGCGGAAGAGCTTACGGAAAGCAGCGGCCATCTTGGTGCCCTGCGTCAGGAGTTGTTGACGGAGGAGGGAGTGTAGCGACGAGCACCGCTGACGCCGCAGGGGCTGACCGCGGCGCTGACGGTGGTGAGGGAATCTCCTGACGGTGTCCTCCACCTTCTCCAGCACGCTCTCCTCCCTCACCGCCTCCCTCACCGCCCGTCCACGCATCAACGCTTCCCCCTCACGCCCTTCCCCGTGCCATCTTTGTAAACAATGTCATCGCCATTGTAAACAAATATGTTTCTCCATCAATTTACACCTTCCCTTCCCTCCTTCACTACCTGACACCTCTCCCTCACAATACCCCCACACGTACCATGTACCAACAACCTTCACGACAACCCAACAATGTCCGATAATCTTACGAACGGCACTTCAACTAGTGGGCATTCGAACACACGACTTCCAACGTCAGTAAATTTACAATAAAACACTAACCCAGATGCTGAAACTCGATCCTCCGTTACCAGTTCGGAAATATTTAGCAACACATTTCCAAGACACGCACTTCTGGACACGGGGAGACGAGGAATATGGACACTTTTGTTTATCCTGGAAGATCCGTGCGAAGGAATCGCAGACCACAAATCCTGCGAAATCCCAGCGGCTATAAACAAGAGGATCTTCTCACAGAAAGATCAAAGCCGGTGAGATCCCAACTCACGTCCTGGTGACACGCACCAAGCCACCTTCAACACAACCTGAAGAAACAAACAATATATATATATATATATATATATATATATATATATATATATATATATATATATATATATATATATATATATATATATATATATATATATATATATATATATACTATACTTTACAAATTCCAAAAAAATTAACATAATCTCTACTTTTTCTTACACACACACACACACACACACACACACACACACACACACACACACACACACATTTTATTGTGGCAACATTTTGCCCTCCAGGGGCTCCTGGAGAGCGAAACGTTGCCACAATAAAATGCCACGTTAGTTGCATGTGTTCATTTAGCTAATATTAGCTAGTTAATGATCCAAGTGCGAGCGAAACGTCGCTATAAGTTCTGCCATGTATGAATTGTGTGTGTGCATTATTCCAACCAACGTTTTATGAGATAAGATTTTGTTGGGATTTTTAACCTCGGAGGGTTAGCCATTCAGGATAACCCAAGAAAGTCAGTGGGTCATGGAGGACTGACTGTCTTATTTCCATTGTGGTCCTTCAATCTTGTCCCCCAGGATGCCACCCACACCAGTCCACTAACACCCAGGTACCTACTGCTAGGTGAACAGTGACAGCAGGTGTAAGAAAACACGGCCAGTGTTTCCACCCTTGCCGGGGAACGAACTACGGACACTGAGTGTGTGAGATGAGAGCGCTGTCAACCAGGCCACGGGCCACCGTCGATGTTTACATTTTGCATTATTTATTTAACATTTATATTTTATATTTATATGTTTTTCAACGACACACACACATGCGGGGCCAGGAGCTATGAATCGACCCCCTGCAACCACAATTAGGTGAGTATACACACCCACACACATTGGAGTATGCAGCACCAGTATGGAAATCATCTGGTCAAATACGTTAAGAAATTAGAGAAAGTGCAAAGGTTTGCAACAAGACTAGTCCCGGAGCTAAGGAGGCGGGGTTAAGGCAAATGAACCTGATGACACTGGAGAGCAGGAAAGATAGGACATGAGGGCTAGGGGACATGATAACATACTGAGAGATATTGACAAGGTTGACACACAGGGTGTTTCAGAGATGGGACTCAGCAACAAGGGGACTCAGCAACAAGGGGACTCAGCAACAAGGGGACACAGCAACAAGGGGACACAGCAACAAGGGGACTCAGCAACAAGGGGACTCAGCAACAAGGGGACTCAGCAACAAGGGGACTCAGCAACAAGGGGACACAGCAACAAGGGGACTCAGCAACAAGGGGACTCAGCAACAAGGGGACACAGCAACAAGGGGACTCAGCAACAAGGGGACTCAGCAACAAGGGGACTCAGCAACAAGGGGACACAGCAACAAGGGGACTCAGCAACAAGAGGACTCAGCAACAAGGGGACTCAGCAACAAGGGGACTCAGCAACAAGGGGACACAGCAACAAGGGGACACAGCAACAAGGGGACACAGCAACAAGGGGACACAGCAACAAGGGGACACAGCAACAAGGGGACACAGCACAAAGGACACAGCAACAAGGGGACACAGCAACAAGGGGACACAGCAACAAGGGGACACAGCAACAAGGGGACACAGCAACAAGGGACACAGCAACAAGGGGACACAGCATCAAGGGACACAGCAATCAAGGGACACAGCAATCAAGGGGACACAGCAACAAGGGGACACAGCAACAAGGGGACACAGCAACAAGGGACACAGCATCAAGGGGACACAGGGGACACAACAAGGGGACACAGCATCAAGGGGGGGGGGGGGCATCAAGGGGACACAGCATCAAGGGGACACAGCATCAAGGGCACAGCAACAAGGGGACACAGCAACAAGGGGACACAGCAACAAGGGAAAAGCAACAAGGGGACACAGCAACAAGGGACACAGCAACAAGGGGACACAGCATCAAGGGGACAGCATCAAGGACACAGCAATCAAGGGGACACAGCAACAAGGGGACACAGCAACAAGGGGACACAGCATCAAGGGGACACAGCATCAAGGGGACACAGCAACAAGGGGACACAGCATCAAGGGGACACAGCACAAGGGACACAGCATCAAGGGGAACAGCATCAAGGGACACAGCATCAAGGGGACAAAAAAAAAAAAAAAAAAAAAAAAAAAAAAAAAAAAAAAACCCCCCCCCCCCCCCCCCCCCCCCCAAAGGGACACAGCACAAGGGGACACAGCAACAAGGGGACACAGCATCAAGGGGACACAGCATCAAGGGGACACAGCACAAGGGGACACAGCACAAGGGGACACAGCAACAAGGGGACACAGCAACAAGGGGACACAGCAACAAGGGGACACAGCAACAAGGGGACACAGCAACGACACAACAAGGGACACAGCACAAGGGACAGCACAGGGACAACTAAGGGGACACAGCAACAAGGGGACACACATAGGCACAGCACAAGGGGACACAGCACAAGGACACAGACAAGGGGACACAGCAAACAAGGGGACACAGCATCAAAGGGACACAGCATCAAAGGACACAGCAACAAGGGACACAGCAACAAGGGGACACAGCAACAAGGGGACACAGCAACAAGGGACACAGCAACAAGGGGACACAGCAACAAGGGACACAGCACAAAGGGACACAGCACAAGACAAGCGGGACACAGCACAAGGGGACACAGCAACAAGGGGACACAGCAACAAGGTGACAGCATCAAGGGGACACAGCATCAAGGGACACAGCATCAAGGGGACACAGCAACAAGGGGACAATCAAACAGACAAGGGGACACAGCATCAAGGACACAGCACAAGGGGACACAGCATCAAGGGACACAGCATCAAGGACACAGCACAAGGGGCACAGCATACAAGGGACACAGCAACAAGGGGACACAGCAACAAGGGACACACACAGACAAGGGGACACAGCACAAGGGGACACAACAAGGGAACACAACAAAGGGACAGCAACAAGGGGACACAGACAAGGACACAGATCAAGGGGACACAGCATCAGGGCACAGCATCAAGGGGACACAGCAACAAGGGGACACAGCATCAAGGGACACAATCAAGGGGAACACAGACACAACAAGGGGACACAGCACAAGGGGACACAGCAACAAGGGGACACAAGCAACAAGGGGACAGCAACAAGGGACACAGCACAAGGGGACACAGCATCAAGGGGACAAGCATCAAGGGACACGACACAGCAACAAGGGACACAACAACAAGGGGACACAGCATCAAGGGGACAAGCATCAAGGGGACACAGCAACAAGGGGACAACAGCATCAAGGGGACACAGACAAGGGGACACAGCATCAAGGGGACAGCACAAGGACAGCACAAGGGGACACAGCAACAAGGGGACACAGCATCAAGGGACACAGCATCAAGGGGACACAGCACAAGGGGACACAGCATCAAGGGGACACAGCATCAAGGGGACACAATCAAGGGGACACAGCACAAGGGACACAGCAACAAGGGACACAGCACAAGGGAACACAGCCAGCATCAAGGGACACAGCACAAGGGGACACAACATCAGGGGACACAGCAACAAGGGGACACAGCACAAGGGACACAGCACAAGGGACACAGCATCAAGGGACACAGCACAAGGGGACACAGATAGGGACAGACAAGGGGACACAGCATCAAGGGACAATGGGACACAGCAACAAGGGGACACAGCACAAGGGACACAGCACAAGGGGACACAGCACAAGGGGCAACACAGGCAACATCAAGGGGACACAGCATCAAGGGGACACAGCATCAAGGGGACACATGGACATCAAGGGACACAGCAACAAGGGACACAGCATCAAGGGGACACAGCATCAAGGGGACACAGCAACAAGGGACACAGCATCAAGGGGACACAGCATCAAGGGGACACAGCATCAAGGGACACAGCATCAAGGGGACACAGCACAAGGGGACACAGCAACAAGGGGACACAGCAACAAGGGGACACAGCAACAAGGGGACACAGCATCAAGGGGCACACATAGGCACAGCACAAGGGGACACAGCACAAGGGGACACAGCATCAAGGGACACAGCATCAAGGGACACAGCATCAAGGGGACACAGCATCAAGGGGCACAGCATCAAGGGACACAGCATCAAGGGACACAGCAATCAAGGGGACACAGCATCAAGGGGACACAGCACAAGGGGACACAGCATCAAGGGACACAGCATCAAGGGGACACAGCATCAAGGGGACACAGCATCAAGGGGACACAGCATCAAGGGGACACAGCATCAAGGGGACACAGCATCAAGGGGACACAGCATCAAGGGGACACAGCATCAAGGGGACACAGCATCAAGGGGACACAGCATCAAGGGGACACAGCAACAAGGGGACACAGCATCAAGGGGACACAGCATCAAGGGGACACAGCATCAAGGGGACACAGCAACAAGGGGACACAGCAACAAGGGGACACAGCATCAAGGGGACACAGCATCAAGGGGACACAGCATCAAGGGGACACAGCATCAAGGGGTCATAACTAGAAGTTCAAAACTCAGATGAGTCACACGGATTTTAAGAAGTATTTCTTCAGTCATAGAGTTGTAAGGAACAATCTGGAGAGTGATGTAGTGGAGGCAGGACCCATACATAGCTTTAAGAAGAGGTATGATAAAACTCATGGAACATGGGGAGAGAGGACCTAGTAAAGACCAGCAAAGAGGCTGGGCTAGGAGCTATGACTAGACCCCTTCAACCACAATTAGGCGAGTACACACAACACACGTCCAAGAAAATGGTAACTAACACATACTAACTCTATCTATCTATCTTCATTGTGTTATATGAAGCACAATAACGCACGAACAACACACACTACGACGCAATTAAAATAACCGCATCAGCTGAAAATCCCCATTAAAAATAACCGTGTTGAAACACCTTACTGAACGTTCTCCGAGGTCCCTATAGGCTCCCCGGAAATAATAAACGGTCATCTATCTTACAAGGCTCTATATACAGTCAGCTCTTACAATACAGTCCTAAGCAAGGTGAGACGTATGGGCAAGTCTCCTACCATCTGCTGCTGTCACTGTTCACCTAGCAGTAAATAGGTACCTGGGTGTTAGCTGACTGTTGTGGGTGGCATCCCGAAGGTAAGGGCCAAAGGCCCACAGTGGAAGTCAGTCACATTGCTTGGTCTTTAGTGGACTTAGTCTGGGTTATTAACTCACTCAGGTCATTAACACTCCTGGGCTAACAGTCCAAATCATCATTATCATCCCTCCACACTGTCCTCCATCCCTCCACACTATCCTCCATCCCTCCACACTATCCTCCATCCCTCCACACTATCCTCCATCCCTCCACACTATCCTCCATCCCTCCACACTGTCCTCCATCCTCTCCACTATCCTATCCTCACACTATCCATCCCTCCACATATCCTATCCCTCCACACTATCCTCCATCCCTCCACACTGTCCTCCATCCCTCCACACTATCCTCCATCCCTCCACACTATCCTCCATCCCTCCACACTATCCTCCATCCCTCCACACTATCCTCCATCCCTCCACACTATCCTCCATCCCTCCACACTATCCTCCATCCCTCACACTTCCTCCATCCCTCCACACTATCCTCCATCCCTCCACTATCCTCCATCCTCCACTTCCTCCATCCCTCCACACTATCCTCCATCCCTCCACACTATCCTCCATCCCTCCACACTATCCTCCATCCCTCCACACTATCCTCCATCCCTCCACACTATCCTCCATCCCTCCACACTATCCTCCATCCCTCCACACTATCCTCCATCCCTCCACACTATCCTCCATCCCTCCACACTATCCTCCATCCCTCCACACTTCCTCCATCCCTCCACACTATCCTCCATCCCTCCACACTATCCTCCATCCCTCCACACTATCCTCCATCCCTCCACACTTCCTCCATCCCTCCACACTATCCTCCATCCCTCACACTATCCTCCATCCCTCCACACTTCCTCCATCCTCCACACTGTCCTCCATCCCTCCACACTGTCCTCCATCCTCCACACTTCCTCCATCCTCCACACTGTCCTCCATCCCTCCACACTGTCCTCCATCCCTCCACTATCCTCCATCCCTCCACACTGTCCTCCATCCCTCCACACTATCCTCCATCCCCTCCACTCCTCCATCCTCCAATAGCCTCCGTCTTACAGTAAATCCATGATCACTACCTTCTCTCTCGCCTCACACTGGTGATTCTCCAATTGGACTTTGTTTACAAGGTATATCCATGTATATCTATCCTCCACACATATTCATTACGAGTGTGTCATGCTGACAGTGTCATCCAATCACACTGTTAGTTCACATTAATCCTCCATCCTCTTAGGTCATTAAAGTATCTCTTGACGTAGTGTCAGGTGCACATCACCTTAATCACCCTGGTGTAGTGCACTTTAAGCCCCATAAACCCTCGTGCAGTGCACTTTAAACCCCAAAAACCCTCGTGCAGTGCACTTTAAACCCCATAAACCCTCGTGCAGTGCACATTAAACCCCAAAAACCCTCGTGCAGTGCACTTTAAACCCCATAAACCCTCGTGCAGTGCACTTTAAACCCCATAAACCCTCGTACAGTGCACTTTAAACCCCATCAACCCTCGTCCAGTGCACTTTAAACCCCATCAACCCTCGTGCAGTGCACTTTAAACCCCATCAACCCTCGTGCAGTGCACTTTAAACCTCATCAACCCTCGTGCAGTGCACTTTAAACCCCATAAACCCTCGTGTAGTGCACTTTAAACCCCATCAACCCTCGTGTAGTGCACTTTAAACCCCATAAACCCTCGTGCAGTGCACTTTAAACCCCATAAACCCTCGTGTAGTGCACTTTAAACCCCATAAACCAAGCAACCAGCCTTAATGACCCTCGTGTAGTGCACTTTAAACCCCATAAACCAAGCAACCAGCCTTAATGACCCTCGTTTAGTGCACTTTAAACCCCATTAACCGACCAACCAGTCTTAATGACACTCGTGTAGTAGATAGACTTTAAACCCCATTAACCAACCAACCAGTCTTAATGACCCTCGTGTAGTAGATAGACTTTAAACCCCATTAACCGACCAACCAGTCTTAATGACCCTGGTGTAGTAGATAGACTTTAAACCCCATTAACCAACCAACCAGTCTTAATGACCCTGGTGTAGTAGATAGACTTTAAACCCCATTAACCAACCAACCAGTCTTAATGACTCTGGTGTATTAGATAGACTTTAAACCCCATTAACCAACCAACCAGTCTTAATGACCCTGGTGTAGTAGATAGACTTTAAACCCCATTAACCAACCAACCAGTCTTAATGACCCTCGTGTAGTAGATAGACTTTAAACCCCATTAACCAGCCAACCAGTCTTAATAACCCTGGTGTAGTAGATAGACTTTAAACCCCATTAACCAACCAACCAGTCTTAATGACTCTGGTGTAGTAGTTAGACTTTAAACCCCATTAACCAACCAACCAGTCTTAATGACTCTGGTGTAGTAGATAGACTTTAAACCCCATTAACCAACCAACCAGTCTTAATGACCCTCGTGTAGTAGATAGACTTTAAACCCCATTAACCAACCAACCAGTCTTAATGACCCTGGTGTAGTAGATAGACTTTAAACCCCATTAACCAACCAACCAGTCTTAATGACCCTCGTGTAGTAGATAGACTTTATACCCCATTAACCGACCATCCAGTCTTAATGACCCTGGTGTAGTAGATAGACTTTAAACCCCATTAACCAACCAACCAGTCTTAATGACCCTCGTGTAGTAGATAGACTTTAAACCCTATTAACCAACTAACCAGTCTTAATGACACTCGTTTAGTAGATAGATTTTAAACCCCATTAACCAACCAACCAGTCTTAATGACCCTGGTGTAGTAGATAGACTTTAAACCCCATTAACCAACCAACCAGTCTTAATGACCCTGGTGTAGTAGATAGACTTTAAACCCCATTAACTAACCAACCAGTCTTAATGACCCTGGTGTAGTAGATAGACTTTAAACCCCATTAACCAACCAACCAGTCTTAATGACCCTGGTGTAGTAGATAGACTTTAAACCCCATTAACCGACCATCCAGTCTTAATGACCCTGGTGTAGTAGATAGACTTTAAACCCTATTAACCAACCAACCAGTCTTAATGACCCTGGTGTAGTAGATAGACTTTAAACCCCATTAAACAACCAACCAGTCTTAATAACCCTGGTGTAGTAGACTTTAAACCCCATTAACCAACCAACCAGTCTTAATGACCCTGGTGTAGTAGATAGACTTTAAACCCCATTAACCAACCAACCAGTCTTAATAACCCTGGTGTAGTAGATAGACTTTAAACCCCATTAAACAACCAACCAGTCTTAATAACCCTGGTGTAGTAGATAGACTTTAAACCCCATTAACCGACCATCCAGTCTTAATGACCCTGGTGTAGTAGATAGACTTTAAACCCCATTAACCAACCAACCAGTCTTAATGACCCTGGAGTAGTAGATAGACTTTAAACCCCATTAACCAACCAACCAGTCTTAATGACCCTCGTGTAGTAGATAGACTTTAAACCCCATTAACCAACCAACCAGTCTTAATAACCCTGGTGTAGTAGATAGACTTTAAACCCCATTAACCAACCAACCAGTCTTAATGACACTCGTGTAGTAGATAGACTTTAAACCCCATTAACCAACCAACCAGTCTTAATAACCCTGGTGGAGTAGATAGACTTTAAACCCCATTAACCAACCAACCAGTCTTAATGACACTCGTGTAGTAGATAGACTTTAAACCCCATTAACCAACCAACCAGTATTAATGACACTCGTGTAGTAGATAGACTTTAAACCCCATTAACCAACCAACCATTCTTAATGACACTCGTGTAGTAGATAGACTTTAAACCCCATTAACCAACCTACCAGTCTTAATGACCCTGGAGTAGTAGATAGACTTTAAACCCCATTAACCAACCAACCAGTCTTAATGACAATCGTGTAGTAGATAGACTTTAAACCCCATTAACCAATTAACCAGTCTTAATGACCCTGGTGTAGTAGATAGACTTTAAACCCCATTAACCAACCAACCAGTCTTAATGACCCTCGTGTAGTAGACTTTAAACCCCATTAACCAACCAACCAGTCTTAATGACCCTCGTGTAGTAGATAGACTTTAAACCCCATTAACCAACCAACCAGTCTTAATGACCCTGGTGTAGTAGATAAACTTTAAACCCCATTAACCAACCAACCAGTCTTAATGACCCTCGTGTAGTATATAGACTTTAAACCCCATTAACCAACCAACCAGTCTTAATGACCCTGGTGTAGTAGATAAACTTTAAACCCCATTAACCAACCAACCAGTCTTAATGACCCTGGTGTAGTAGATAGACTTTAAACCCCATTAACCAACCAACCAGTCTTAATGACCCTGGTGTAGTAGATAAACTTTAAACCCCATTAACCAACCAACCAGTCTTAATGACCCTCGTGTAGTATATAGACTTTAAACCCCATTAACCAACCAACCAGTCTTAATGACCCTGGTGTATTAGATAGACTTTAAACCAAATTAACCAACCAACCAGTCTTAATGACCCTGGTGTAGTAGATAGACTTTAAACCCCATTAACCAACCAACCAGTCTTAATGACCCTCGTGTAGTAGATAGACTTTAAACCCCATTAACCAACCAACCAGTCTTAATGACCCTGGTGTAGTAGATAGACTTTAAACCCCATTAACCAACCAACCAGTCTTAATGACCCTGGTGTAGTAGTCGACCTCATTAACCAAGCAACATCTCTAACATATACACTTACTGGACACACCAAAGGTAGTTTAATGGAATTGTTGTCAGTATTGACTATTATGAGACTTTAATGGAATTGTTGTCAGTATTGACTATTATGAGACATTAATGGAATTGTTGTCAGTATTGACTATTATGAGACATTAATGGAATTGTTGTCAGTATTGACTATTATGAGACCTTAATGTAATTGTTGTCAGTATTGACTATTATGAGACATTAATGGAACTGTTGTCAGTATTGACTATTATGAGACCTTAATGTAATTGTTGTCAGTATTGACTATTATGAGACCTTAATGTAATTGTTGTCAGTATTGACTATTGTGAGACATTAATGGAATTGTTGTCAGTATTGACTGTTATAATACCTTAATGTAATTGTTGTCAGTATTGACTGTTATAAGACCTTAATGTAATTGTTGTCAGTATTGACTATTATGAGACCTTAATGTAATTGTTGTCAGTATTGACTATTATGAGAAATTAATGGAATTGTTGTCAGTATTGACTATTATGAGACCTTAATGGAATTGTTGTCAGTATTGACTGTTATAATACCTTAATGTAATTGTTGTCAGTATTGACTGTTATAAGACCTTAATGTAATTGTTGTCAGTATTGACTATTATAAGACCTTAATGGAATTGTTGTCAGTATTGACTATTATGAGACCTTAATGGAATTGTTGTCAGTATTGACTGTTATGAGACATTAATGGAATTGTTGTCAGTATTGACTATTATGAGACCTTAATGTAATTGTTGTCAGTATTGACTATTATGAGACCTTAATGGAATTGTTGTCAGTATTGACTATTATGAGACCTTAATGGAATTGTTGTCAGTATTGACTGTTATAAGACCTTAATGTAATTGTTGTCAGTATTGACTATTATGAGACTTTAATGGAATTGTTGTCAGTATTGACTATTATGAGACCTTAATGTAATTGTTGTCAGTATTGACTATTATAAGACCTTAATGGAATTGTTGTCAGTATTGACTATTATGAGACCTTAATGGAATTGTTGTCAGTATTGACTGTTATAAGACCTTAATGTAATTGTTGTCAGTATTGACTATTATGAGACCTTAATGGAATTGTTGTCAGTATTGACTATTATGAGACCTTAATGTAATTGTTGTCAGTATTGACTATTATGAGACATTAATGGAATTGTTGTCAGTATTGACTATTATGAGACCTTAATGGAATTGTTGTCAGTATTGACTATTATGAGACCTTAATGGAATTGTTGTCAGTATTGACTATTATGAGACCTTAATGGAATTGTTGTCAGTATTGACTATTATGAGACCTTAATGGAATTGTTGTCAGTATTGACTGTTATAAGACCTTAATGTAATTGTTGTCAGTATTGACTATTATGAGACTTTAATGGAATTGTTGTCAGTATTGACTGTTATAAGACCTTAATGTAATTGTTGTCAGTATTGACTATTATGAGACCTTAATGGAATTGTTGTCAGTATTGACTATTATAAGACCTTAATGGAATTGTTGTCAGTATTGACTATTATAAGACTTTAATGGAATTGTTGTCAGTATTGACTGTTATAAGACCTTAATGGAATTGTTGTCAGTATTGACTGTTATAAGACCTTAATGGAATTGTTGTCAGTATTGACTATTATGAGACCTTAATGGAATTGTTGTCAGTATTGACTGTTATAAGACCTTAATGGAATTGTTGTCAGTATTGACTATTATGAGACTTTAATGGAATTGTTGTCAGTATTGACTGTTATGAGACATTAATGGAATTGTTGTCAGTATTGACTGTTATAAGACCTTAATGTAATTGTTGTCAGTATTGACTGTTATAATACCTTAATGGAATTGTTGTCAGTATTGACTGTTATAAGACCTTAATGGAATTGTTGTCAGTATTGACTATTATGAGACCTTAATGGAATTGTTGTCAGTATTGACTGTTATAAGACCTTAATGTAATTGTTGTCAGTATTGACTATTATGAGACTTTAATGGAATTGTTGTCAGTATTGACTGTTATAAGACCTTAATGTAATTGTTGTCAGTATTGACTATTATGAGACCTTAATGGAATTGTTGTCAGTATTGACTATTATAAGACCTTAATGGAATTGTTGTCAGTATTGACTATTATAAGACTTTAATGGAATTGTTGTCAGTATTGACTGTTATAAGACCTTAATGGAATTGTTGTCAGTATTGACTGTTATAAGACCTTAATGGAATTGTTGTCAGTATTGACTATTATGAGACCTTAATGGAATTGTTGTCAGTATTGACTGTTATAAGACCTTAATGGAATTGTTGTCAGTATTGACTGTTATAAGACCTTAATGGAATTGTTGTCAGTATTGACTGTTATAATACCTTAATGGAATTAAGTCACTTTGACTTTTTTGGGTTATCCTGGAGGGTTCTATGTACAAATGCTCTGTATGATAATCTATGCAAGTGTATTTATGTATACCTGAATAAAGTTGGCTACAGCAGTATATCTTGTGATAGCTGCCTTGGCTGGTAGATAAAAGTTAGTGTATGTTTTGGTATGTTCTTATGTATGAATACATGGTGATGCCTTGAGTAGTAATAGTAGTAGTAGTAGTAATAGTAGTAGCAGTAGTAATATTAGTAGCAGTAGTAATAGTAGTAGCAGTAGTAATAGTAGTAGCAGTAGTAATAGTAGCAGTAGTAATAGTAGTAGCAGTAGTTATAGTAGTAGCAGTAGTAATAGTAGTAGCAGTAGTAATAGTAGTAGCAGTAGTCATAGTAGTAGCAGTAGTTATAGTAGTAGCAGTAGTAATAGTAGTAGCAGTAGTAATAGTAGTAGCAGTAGTTATAGTAGTAGCAGTAGTAATAGTAGTAGCAGTAGTAATAGTAGTAGCAGTAGTAATAGTAGTAGCAGTAGTAATAGTAGTAATAGTAGTAGCAGTAGTTATAGTAGTAGCAGTAGTAATAGTAGTAGCAGTAGTAATAGTAGTAGCAGTAGTTATAGTAGTAGCAGTAGTAATAGTAGTAGCAGTAGTAATAGTAGTAGCAGTAGTAATAGTAGTAGCAGTAGTTATAGTAGTAGCAGTAGTAATAGTAGTAGCAGTAGTAATAGTAGTAGCAGTAGTAATAGTAGTATCAGTAGTTATAGTAGTAGCAGTAGTTATAGTAGTAGCAGTAGTTATAGTAGTAGTAATAGTAGTAGCAGTAGTTATAGTAGTAGCAGTAGTAATAGTAGTAGCAGTAGTAATAGTAGTAGCAGTAGTAATAGTAGTAGCAGTAGTAATAGTAGTAGCAGTAGTAATAGTAGCAGCAGTAGTAATAGTTGTAGTAACTACTAATAGTAGTAGCATTAGTAAGAGTACTAATAGTAATAGTAGTAGCATTAGTAAGAGTACTAATAGTAATAGTAGTAGCATTAGTAACAGTACTAATAGTAATAGTAGTAGCAGTAGTAACAGTACTAATAGTAATAGTAGTAGCATTAGTAACAGTACTAATAGTAATAGTAGTAGCATTAGTAACAGTACTAATAGTAATAGTAGTAGCATTAGTAACAGTACTAATAGTAATAGTAGTAGCAGTAGTAACAGTACTAATAGTAGTAGCATTAGTATCGGTACTAATAGTAATAGTAGTAGCAGTAGTAACAGTACTAATAGTAGTAGCATTAGTAACAGTACTAATAGTAATAGTAGTAGCAGTAGTAACAGTACTAATAGTAGCATTAGTAACAGTACTAATAGTAATAGTAGTAGTAGTAACTACTAATAGTAATAGTAGTAGCATTAGTAACAGTACTAATAGTAATTGTAGTAGCATTAGTAACAGTACTAATAGTAATAGTAGTAGCATTAGTAACAGTACTAATAGTAGTAGCATTAGTATCGGTACTAATAGTAATAGTAGTAGCATTAGTAACAGTACTAATAGTAATAGTAGTAGCATTAGTAACAGTACTAATAGTAGTAGCATTAGTAACGGTACTAATAGTAATAGTAGTAGCATTAGTAACAGTACTAATAGTAGTAGCATTAGTAACAGTACTAATAGTAGTAGCATTAGTAACAGTACTAATAGTAATAGTAGTAGCATTAGTAACAGTACTAATAGTAATAGTAGTAGTAACAGTACTAATAGTAATAGTAGTACCATTAGTAACAGTACTAATAGTAATAGTAGTAGCATTAGTAACAGTACTAATAGTAGTAGCATTAGTAACGGTACTAATAGTAATAGTAGTAGCAGTAGTAACAGTACTAATAGTAATAGTAGTAGTAACAGTACTAATAGTAGTAGCATTAGTAACAGTACTAATAGTAATAGTAGTAGTAACAGTACTAATAGTAATAGTAGTACCATTAGTAACAGTACTAATAGTAATAGTAGTAGCATTAGTAACAGTACTAATAGTAGTAGCATTAGTAACGGTACTAATAGTAATAGTAGTAGCATTAGTAACAGTACTAATAGTAGTAGCATTAGTAACAGTACTAATAGTAATAGTAGTAGCATTAGTAACAGTACTAATAGTAATAGTAGTAGTAACAGTACTAATAGTAATAGTAGTACCATTAGTAACAGTACTAATAGTAATAGTAGTAGCATTAGTAACAGTACTAATAGTAGTAGCATTAGTAAGTACTAATAGTAATAGTATAGCAGTAGTAACGTAATAGTAATAGTAGTAGCATTAGAACAGTACTAATAGTAATGTATGCATTAGAACGTCACTAATAGTAAAGATACATTAGCAAAGTAGTAAGATTTATGAAGCACTCTTAACCTTGATGGCCACAATGCACTCATAAAAACAAGCACTCTTAACCTTGATGGCCACTATGCACTCATAAAAACAAGCACTCTTAACCTTGATGGCCACAATGCACTCATAAAAACAAGCACTCTTAACCTTGATGGTCACAATGCACTCATAAAAACAAGCAAACTTAACCTTGATGGCCACAATGCACTCATAAAAACAAGCACTTTTAACCTTGATGGCCACTATGCACTCATAAAAACAAGCACTCTTAACCTTGATGGCCACAATGCACTCATAAAAACAAGCACTCTTAACCTTGATGGCCACTATGCACTCATAAAAACAAGCACTTTTAACCTTGATGGCCACAATGCACTCATAAAAACAAGCACTCTTAACCTTGATGGCCACAATGCACTCATAAAAACAAGCACTCTTAACCTTGATGGCCACAATGCACTCATAAAAACAAGCACTCTTAACCTTATAGCACAATGCACTCATAAAACAAGCACTCTTAACCTTGATGACAATGCACTATAAAAACAAGACTTAACATGCCACATGACTCATAAAAACAAACACAGCACAATAACAAGGATAAAATTAGCAAACGAAAACAACAAATACTTAACACAATTTGCTTATTTAATTTTTAAAGGGGTTGACGGGTAAGCCAGCGGAAGGCCTCGTCTAGTTTCAAGTAAACTGTAAGCAATGATTAGTCTGAAGATTGAGACACTTGTGCAACATATATACACTGAGATATACACCACACAGTGTATATACACTGAGATATACACCTCACAGTGTATATACACTGAGATATACACCTCACAGTGTATATACACTGAGATATACACCTCACAGTGTATATACACTGAGATATACACCTCTCAGTGTATATACACTGAGATATACACCTCTCAGTGTATATACACTGAGATATACACCTCTCAGTGTATATACTGGATATACACCTCTCAGTGTATATACACTGAGATATACACCTCCAGTGTATATACACTGAGATATACACCTCACAGTGTATATACACTGAGATATACACCTCAGTGTATATACACTGAGATATACACCTCACAGTGTATATACACTGAGATATACACCTCACAGTGTATATACACCTCACAGTGTATATACACTGAGATATACACCTCTCTGTGTACATACACTGAGATATACACCTCTCAGTGTATATACACTGAGATATACACCTCACAGTGTATATACACTGAGATATACACCTC